>SKCR01006494.1:0-24886 GCA_019454045.1 Zanthoxylum bungeanum
GCCAAGGTTACATTTTTGGGGAAAAAATCATCCAATGCAATTTTCTCAAAATTGATTCCATATAATATCATTCTATATACATGTAAGCATATACTCAATCATCAAATTTCACAAGAACATGCTTCAATCAATTTTACCCAAATTTTAACCTAATATATTTCATGCTTAAACATAGCTCAATGATACCATTGTTGTTAACTGGTTCTATATTAGTCCCAAGGAAAGATTAAGTTTATGAAATACAATAAATGAATATTTATAATAAACTTGAAGCATGGCGGAATCATACTTACAAAGCTTTTGTGATGAAAAGATGAACAAAGGTTGAAGCTCCAAGATCCTTGAAGTTTCGGCCAAGAGGAGAAAGAGTTGAAAGCTCCAAGCTTTGTGTATTCCAAGCTCCAAGGTGGTTTCCCTATCACCTCCTTTGATTCCTTGCTTGTGCTAGCAAAAATGGAGAAAGGAAAACAATTTCTGCTTGATGGTGCAGCTCACGGCGTGAGAAGAGAGAGAAAGAAGAGAGAGTAGGTTTCACTTTTTATTTGTTCCTTTTGCATGCCAAAAACCGTGAGAGACTAAGGAAATGAAAAGTGATATGATATCTAATACCAATAGAATTTTGCAATGCAAAAAATCCTTCAAAACCGTGCATGGCTTTCCCTCCAAAATGAAATCCATCATTTGCCATCATTACCACACTTTGAGATTAGAGACAATGTATCATCCCATAAAGGTGACTATATACATCCACCATCTATTCGTATTAAGTAATGAGATATCGCGATGTGATTTGCGGATATCACTCGATTCAAAATACGAATGTGTCCGCAAGCACTTTCGGGCTCGGTTTCGTTAATTCCAAATTAACGAATTTCCGTCGCGACATGAATTAAATAATTACGCCTTGGGAAATTACTATTCAGTTCGCTAATGAATTAATTCTAAATTAATTCGTTTGCCCGAATTAAAATCGATTTTAATTCCGCGTCGAAATCTAATTTCGTTTAATAATATATCGAATATATTATTTTATCGATTAATTCCAGATTAATCGATCTCTCTCTCTCTCCTAATAAGGCATTTTATCAAGATAAAGTTTCTCCGTATTAATCCAAGATTAATAAAGTTCGAATCAAACATCATAGGTGAATCTTCAGGAAGCGACCCAAAAGATCTCCGGATATGTTGGCAGTAAATACGGTCGTTGGATATCCAAAACACGTACGTACCTCGTACTACGTTTTTACCGATTTACAAGACAAGGTTGGCTTCTAGCAAAGCGCCATGCCTACCCAATTCTCCAGAAATATTCTTACTGGAATATTATATCTATATCAAGCGTAGTATACCGTAGTATTGCGTACATCGATCCAGTATCGGACGATCACATGTTAGGCCTGGGGCTGGAAATGTGTCTGCCCCGTACGAAACATATATCGGACATCAAGCAACTAGTCTCTTTAAATGGGCAATATGACCTAGTCATATTGTCCCGACGGTTGCAACCTTTATAGAGCACTAGTTCTGTATCCTGCGTGATCATCAACTCCATATGTCTGAAGTGACACTTCCATCTTGACATCACACCCAGTGCACTACGATTCCTGATTAAACCAGAAGAGGTGAACACAGAACCAGTTAAGGTCCCCCTGTTGGACAAAATGACCCATAGCGTCACTATTTGCACAATCATTGTGTTGTTGTAGCAAATTAACTATGTGACAAGGAAATTGCACTCTCATCATTTGTGATTAGATCACCATAGATATATAAATGAAGAGAGGTCCCTATGATTAGTACCTGGACTGAGAATGATATGAGACAGTATCAGTCCCCGAAGGTTTAATCATTAAATATCCCTAGCCGTAGTATTATCGAGACTGGACATCGATAATGCGGAATAGGCTAGTATTGCACTTGTGCGCGTTTGTGAGGGCACAACGGCATAGTTCTCATATATATAAGTATTGGATACTTATGCAAGTGCGATAGGAGGTCGTGTTTCACCGATGGTACGGGAAACAGCTTCGCTCTGGATAGACCCCTCGGAATCCCATTGGTATTATGACTATGTGTCTATGGGAGGCCGAAATCGAGGTAGGTGTGTATAGTCTTAACCTGAGACTTGCATCGCTAATACTTACGATAATCGATAAACTTTGGTCTTGGTGGTAGGGGGCTTTAACCGGTTCTGTGTACACCATTCTGGGTTTATCAGAGAGTCGTAGTGTATTGGGTGTGATGTCAAGATGGAAGTGTCACTTCAGTCATTTGGAGATGATGTCACGCAGGATACGGTACTAGTGCTCTTGAGTGTTGCGCAACCAATCGGGATATTGTGACCAGGTCATGTATATCCGATTATAGAGACTATGTTACCAGACATCCGACATGTGTTTCGGACGGGGCAGACACTTATCCAGCCCCAGCCCTAGCACGTGATTATCCGATACTGGGCCGATATACACAATACTACGGTATACTACGCTTGATACAGATCTATATATTCCTGTAAGAATATTTCTGGAGAATTGGGTAGGCATGGCGCTTTGCTAGAAGCCAACCTTGTCTTGTAAATCGATATAAACGTAGTACGAGGTACTTACGTGTTCGGACAGTCCGACGATCGTATTTACTGCCAACATATCCGGAGATCTCATGGGTCGCTTCCTGAAGATTCACCGATGACGTATGACTCGCACTTTGATTAATCTGGGATTAATTAGAAGAGAGAGATAGAATTAATCTGGGATTAATTCGATGAGAGAGAAAATTAATCTGGGATTAATTACGGAGATGTTTTATCTCGGATAAAATATCGTAAAGAGAGAGAACGATTAATTTGGAATTAATCGATAAAATAATATATTCGATATATTATTATCGAAATTGGATTTCGACGCGGAATTAAAATTAGATTTTAATTCGGGCGAACGAATTAATTTAGAATTAATTCGTTAGCGACGTGAATAGTGATTTCGCTAGGCGTAATCATTTAATTACGACGCGACGGAAAATTCGTTAATTTGGAATTAGCGAACCCGAGCCCGAGAGTGATTGCGAGCGCATTCGCATTTCGAATTCGAGTGCGGCACGCAAGTCACATCAAGCGTCAAATCGTTTGTCACATCATGCGTCAAATCAATTGTCACTTTGAGTGATGTGATATGACATGTTGTCACTTTATTAAAGTGACATGATGTGAATAAAGAAAGTGATGTTTGAAAGTGATAGGACTTGTGTATTATATTTTATTCATTTACTTGGTAAATGGAATAAAGATATATGTATATAAAAATCATTTTCTCTCTCTTGGACAATGTGTAGTACACGGTTTTTGGCAAATCTTTGTGCCATTCACGTGACTCTTGCTTGTTCACGTTTTTGGCCTAATTTGAGACTAGATTCATGTGACCCTCTCTCACTTCCTTCTTGGTCTTCCTTTTAGCAAAAATGGAGCCAAAAAATCTTCTATCTTCTTTCGGTCTTGGACCGTTTTTCCTCTCCTTCTTGTTCTGTTTTCTGCCGAAAATGGAGAAGCAAGATAATGATTTTTGTGGCAAAAATCAAGTGCTAGCACACCTTGAGCATACTTAGGTGATAGGGAAACGAATTCATGTGCTTGGATTTATTTTGGAGCTTGAAGCTTTGAGCTTCCATGGAGACCATCATGGCCGATTTTTGGAGATGCCAAAGAAGTCCAAAACCGAGCAGCCCCACTGTCAAGGAAGCCATTGCCGAGCTTGGAGGGAGCTCAAAAACGCACCTTGTTCTTCATCCATCAAAACCGAATTCAATGTGAGTTGATTCCGCCACCTCCATTGATGTGTTCATATGTCGTTTTTTTATGCATTGTTTGTGATCTTGTGGACTTGATTTAACTCCAACATTGGTATCTAGAGCCATTGATGCATGAAATCCGAAATTAGGGTTCTTGGTAAATTTGGGGCTTTTTGATTTTGGCTTGATTCTGACAAATTGATTGTGTAAGAATGCTTATATATGATCTAATTTGAGATATATGTAATCAATTTGACAAAAAAAATCATTGGATTGATTTTCCCCAATTTGCAAATTTTGGTAGAAACTTTAATTTGGGTAAACTCGATTTAGGCATGATTTGGTTGAATTGTTTGATGCATTATGCTTGAATGAGGTTGAATTGAAGTTGTGCATGATCAATTTCAAGAAAATTGGATTAGATCAATTTTCCCCAATTCTTAGGTTGAATTTGAAACTTGAAATTGGGCAAAATGTGTTTAAGCATGTTTTAATTGAATTGGATGTTTAAGTATGCTTAGAACATGTTTAATTGAGATTGTGTGTGGTCAATTTCATGAAATTGGATTGGATTCATTTTTCCCCAAATTGGAGGCTTGGCCGAAAATTGGAAGAACCTAATGTCTTGGTAATTTTGTTTTGTTTGATCATTGGATGACTTAAAACAAATGGTTAATGTTGTTTTGAAGTTCAATTGGATTGAATTTTGATTTGGAACTTTTTTCCCCTTTAAAGTGGCTTGGCCGATTTTAAAGAACATGAAATTCTTTGTGATTTTGTTGTTTTAATTCATTGGATGAATTGAATTGATTTGGGAAATTATGATTGTGGACTCAATTGGATTGAAACCGAATCGAATTGAAAAACCCCTAATTGCCGAGACTTGAAAGCATGTTAATTGGGTTTGATTTTAATTGAATTGTGTTGGACACTATTTGGTTGTTAAAGTGCATGATTAATTAGGCTAATTGATATTTTAGAAATGTTAATTGGGTAATTGATTGTGTATTACACTTAGGTTAATTAATTGTGAAATTTGGAATTTTATAAGTTAATTAATTTGGGCTTGATTTTGGAAATTGGGCTTGTTGGGTTGTAATTGGGCTTTTGGGCTTTGTTGTAACAAAGTTGGGTTTAGGCAAAATTGGTTGGATCCAATTAGGCCCAAAACCGAATCCAAAAGGTCCAATTATGACTTAATGGACCTTAATTATTTAATTGGGCCTAATGGGCCAAAATTAATTTAAAGGCTTATGGGGTAACTCCCGGATTGGATTTTGGTTGTTCGGTTTGACCCGAGTTGACCAAAAGTCCACGCCTGTAGAAATTAATTAAAAGCCCATTGGACTTTAATTAAATAAAACATTAGATGTTAATCGGGCTTTGAGACCCGTTGCGATTAAATTTGGAATTTAAGTCGTAAAGGTTCGTTAATAAAAGTGTAATATTTAATTTGGAATTAAATAATGATTAGAATTAAATACGTATTAAATTGGATTTAATTATGTAATTTAATTTAATTCGTAGAAATTGTACTTTGAGTACGTGTTTGCAATACGAGTTTGACTCGAACAAAATCAAATCTTTGTTTGAACATTGGATGATCACTAATAATCAAGATTAATTAATTTGATTGATTGATTGATAACATGCTTGTATGAATACATGGTTGTGATGTTTGAATAATGTATATCGGATGGATATTAGTCGGGTTGGGCGATTTTGGAAATTGTAATAAATTTGATTTATTAAATTGGACCTGCGTGTCCAGCCTTATCTCCTATTTCTTTGTATTCTCTTCTCACCTATTCCCCTCCATGTAAAAGAGGTTTCTTTAGAAGTGTAGTGTAACGGTGGGTAGAAGTAATACAAGTGCTAGCGGGAGAGAGAAAGTGAGAGATTTGATCTAGGATCAATGTAAAATATCCATCCGCATATCATTATTATTTATTTCATACTCGCTTTATTATGTGTTTAGAATGCATGCTTAAGGGTGTATGATGATGAGACCTTAACAAAGATAATTAAATTGGTAGCCAATTTGCACGCGAAAAACCCTCGTTAAATATCATGCGTTTTTCCTTCCATTGAGTGATTCTTACTCAAGATCCGAGATTGGCAGGGGTTGTTGGCCAAAGTCAAGCCCTTGTCCATCAAAGATGTGTTTTAATCACGAGGCTTTGTTCCATATCGGTGTCGTGTCCAAGTTGTGGTGTTGGCCAAAGTCAAGACCACTTCTTGTCCATTGACATTGATTACGAAGCTTCCATGTCAATGGGTCCGCGCTTGACTGGGATCATTAGGTTTGTTGTGCCAAAGCCAAGGCCTAGTTGATTCAGAGGAAAAAGGTTAGGGTATACATTCGATGTATAGGCATATATAAGATATATGTTTGGGACTTGGATGTCCACCTACTGGATCTAGGAGTTGGATGAGATCCAATTGATCTTCGAGATCTACCTAGTTAATTATCATACAATTTGTTGGCCAAAGTCAAGATTGTGTGATATTTAACGGGATCCTAGCCCACTAGGAAACACGGTTTCCCGAGTACTCGACAGAGGGTTAGAGGCTCGACGAAAAATAGTGGGAGGCAAGTATTGAATTTGCAACATTCGTTCGAATACTCGCTAAACACGCTCATTTTATTTTATTTCGTCATTAGATTAAATATTAGTTAGACTAATATTTAAATTGTTGTTTTAATGAACAGTTGGACTGTATTATACTTGATTATATATAATTGGATTATATTAATCAATATATTTGAATTAATTAATTTCAGTTTACAGTTGATTTTATAATTGGATTATAGTAATCAATGTAATTGAGGTTAATTAATTTGGATTATATTTGATTATATAGTTGGACTATTATAATCATTATAATATATAAAGTACCACTAATCGTTGATTAAATAGTTGGACTATTGTAATCAAGATAAAATTGAAAAGTTGAATATTTAAAATATAATCTAGGATTAAAATATTTTAAATGATTTAATTTTCAAATTGGGAATAAATAATAGGTTACTTTATTTGATAAAATAACTTATTATACCTTAAGCCCAAAATTAAGCAAATAGTAGAGCATAAAATCTTTGGAAGATTTATGTGATGATGACTTTAATGCTTAATTAATATACTTATAATAAATCTATCTTTAGATTTAAAAGTATTAAAATTGCAATTAATAATTCTTGGAGAATTAATTGACTATTCTAGTGGAGAAAAGTCAAAGTTTGCAATTGGGCATGTTGCACGAGGTGCACATCGTTTCGATATTCCAAAACCCAAGGCTTGGCCTAAGGTTCCTAAAATATTGAAAAGGATAATTGACATATCCCAAAGTGACTACCATTTGGATATGGAAGACACGAAGGAATTAAAGAAAGGGCGAGGCTCTAACTTTAAAATATTTGTCTTAGTTATGTTCACAGCTAGTATTGAAATTAGATTTTAAATACTTAGTGTGGTACATAATATATATGTATTGATATTCAGAATCTGCTTTGAGCAGGATACTGACTTCAAGCTGAGATTCCTCTGCGAATCGGAAACGGGACGAAAGTCGCTGTTTCGACCGTAGATACCTAAGTTTAGGAACTAACCTGGGGTGTGTACTTAAATTAGGAACTGTTATAATGTAACTAGTTTGACTAGATACATTATCTCTTTATCAGTGTTTAATCCGTTGCGGATAAAACCTTTATATTATAGAACACTGAGTGTTTTATTATATAAAGATGATACTGAGATAAATACATTAGATGTAAATAACATAATTTATATTTTGAATATAATAAAAATCTCAAACATATAAATGACAAATAAATAGCTCAAATTGATTTGATCAATAGAGACTTATTTATGGTATTGTTGTCTAGGACACAATTAAACGAGACATGTCAGTTAGACGGTGTGTCCGAAAAAACCGAATTTTGTTGGACATGATAAGGTTTATCACGAGTCGCTCTGAGCTATCATTTCCTTCAAACAGGATATGTATTAACAGTGCAAAACTTATTTAGAATAAGGTTCCATATTAATCTGTTTGACAGATATCATATAGGATGTGAACAGGAAAGAAACGAGGTTTCTCATTCCTGATAATTTGGGTATGCCAGGCATAAAGTTTGGATGATACCAAACTAAGAACCCAAATTGGATTAGTGCCAATATAGGTTATCCTAAGGGAAACCATAAGTATAGTACTTATAAATCCCACATGAGAACAATGTGATTGTTGCTCACCATGCGGTTTTCCTGAGAGGAATACCGATATGCAGTGGTCAGTGGGAGGATAGTGATACTCGATGAAAATCGGAGTAATACTATTCAAGGCACGAAGTCCATAATGGAACACAAATAGTTCATCTATGATGAACTATACCATTAATCTTCAAAAACACAAGAAACCGCGTAGATCAGAGAGAGTCAGAAAACAACCTGGGGTATGGTTTCTGATCTGACCTCATATAAGATCTTAATCTTTTAAGGTACACCAACTGATTATGTATAGGTAGTGATACAAGGTATCGACTCCCTATTATGGCAAAGTGCCATGAATCGAAAATGGATTCCATGTTTAACAACTATTTTGGATACTAGTTGTTGTACCACGAGGCATTGTGCCTATGGTACATTAAACGTCTTCAAGGAAGACATACATGGTAGGCAACATACCAACGTACAAAGCTGGGCTTTTGACGGAAAGGTATCGTTATCAACATTGTGTTAATAACGGTTCAACCTTTTACCTGTTGCCATGGTAAATCCATTTTGAAGATGCTTGTTGATAACTGTATATTTCATTTGTGAAATATGTCAGTTATAAATCAAAATCGCTTTCCTGAAAAGGAAACCTTTTGGAGAATGTTTACAACATTCTGACGATTTTGTATAACCGACAAACAAGGTTTGCGGATTATTCAATCCATGTTTGGATTGAAGCAAGCATAGGGTTCTTGGAACTGACGTTTTGAAATAATCATAATAGTTTATGATTTGACTCAAAACGAAATAATTCTTGTGTATATAAGGAGGCTAGTGGGAGAGGGCACTGACAATGAAATTCCCATAAAACAATCGGTGAAAGCTTGGCTTTCATAAGAAATTCTCCGTAGAATTCTGGGGAGTAACAACCTTTATTCAAGGAATAAAGATCTACTGGGCTAGATTTGGAGTTGGTAACACTCTCTGAGAAATTGTACATTTAAAATGTACTTGTATTGGTGTCTCATACGCTTTGAGCATATGGAGTCACAATCGGGTCAATCCAAGTGATAGTCACTGGATTGAAGATTAAGAACATCTGTTAGTATCTGAGAGAACTAAAGATGTTGTCTTAAACTATGGAGATGGAGAACTTGAAGTGACTGGGATCACTGCTGCAAGTTTCCAAACGGTAAATACTGCGGTACTATAAAGATTGAACACTGGGACAGTAAGCTGGAAATCTTCCTAGCAAGATAACTGTTGCCGAATTAACAACAAATGCGGATTATTGCTGCAGCTGAGGCAGCAATAGAAGCCATTTGGATCGATAATAAATCTAATTAGATTAGATATAGTTCTGTTAGCAGCTGAGCTAGGCGTCAGCACAGGCTAAAGAATTAAAGGTCTCATCGACGATCCAGATATATACTTCTATATCATCTGATTCGTTCGGATCATACATCGTGGCGATGTGATGATCGTGTAAATCGCGTCAGACGATAATTAAGCAAATCCGCTGACGAAAACCTTTCCTCAGCAATTTGAGCGAACCGTACATAGTTCAGGTGTGGGACACTTGAGTGACTGGCTATGTGCCAAGTGGGAGATTGTTGGACAAAATGACCCATAGCGTCACTATTTGCACAGATCATTGTGTTGTTGTAGCAAATTAACTATGTGACAAGGAAATTGCACTCTCATCATTTGTGATTAGATCACCATAGATATATAAATGAAGAGAGGTCCCTATGATTAGTACCTGGACTGAGAATGATATGAGACAGTATCAGTCCCCGAAGGTTTAATCATTAAATATCCCTAGCCGTAGTATTATCGAGACTGGACATCGATAATGCGGAATAGGCTAGTATTGCACTTGTGCGCGTTTGTGAGGGCACAACGGCATAGTTCTCATATATATAAGTATTGGATACTTATGCAAGTGCGATAGGAGGTCGTGTTTCACCGATGGTACGGGAAACAGCTTCGCTCTGGATAGACCCCTCGGAATCCCATTGGTATTATGACTATGTGTCTATGGGAGGCCGAAATCGAGGTAGGTGTGTATAGTCTTAACCTGAGACTTGCATCGCTAATACTTACGATAATCGATAAACTTTGGTCTTGGTGGTAGGGGGCTTTAACCGGTTCTGTGTACACCATTCTGGGTTTATCAGAGAGTCGTAGTGTATTGGGTGTGATGTCAAGATGGAAGTGTCACTTCAGTCATTTGGAGATGATGTCACGCAGGATACGGTACTAGTGCTCTTGAGTGTTGCGCAACCAATCGGGATATTGTGACCAGGTCATGTATATCCGATTATAGAGACTATGTTACCAGACATCCGACATGTGTTTCGGACGGGGCAGACACTTATCCAGCCCCAGCCCTAGCACGTGATTATCCGATACTGGGCCGATATACACAATACTACGGTATACTACGCTTGATACAGATCTATATATTCCTGTAAGAATATTTCTGGAGAATTGGGTAGGCATGGCGCTTTGCTAGAAGCCAACCTTGTCTTGTAAATCGATATAAACGTAGTACGAGGTACTTACGTGTTCGGACAGTCCGACGATCGTATTTACTGCCAACATATCCGGAGATCTCATGGGTCGCTTCCTGAAGATTCACCGATGACGTATGACTCGCACTTTGATTAATCTGGGATTAATTAGAAGAGAGAGATAGAATTAATCTGGGATTAATTCGATGAGAGAGAAAATTAATCTGGGATTAATTACGGAGATGTTTTATCTCGGATAAAATATCGTTAAAGAGAGAGAACGATTAATTTGGAATTAATCGATAAAATAATATATTCGATATATTATTAGAAATTGGATTTCGACGCGGAATTAAAATTAGATTTTAATTCGGGCGAACGAATTAATTTAGAATTAATTCGTTAGCGACGTGAATAGTGATTTCGCTAGGCGTAATCATTTAATTACGACGCGACGGAAAATTCGTTAATTTGGAATTAGCGAACCCGATCCCGAGAGTGATTGCGAGCGCATTCGCATTTCGAATTCGAGTGCGGCACGCAAGTCACATCAAGCGTCAAATCGTTTGTCACATCATGCGTCAAATCAATTGTCACTTTGAGTGATGTGATATGACATGTTGTCACTTTATTAAAGTGACATGATGTGAATAAAGAAAGGTGATTGTTTGAAAGTTGATAGGACTTGTGTATATATATTTTATTCATTTACTTGGTAAATGGAATAAAGATATATGTATATAAAAATCATTTTCTCTCTCTTGGACAATGTGTAGTACACGGTTTTTGGCAAATCTTTGTGCCATTCACGTGACTCTTGCTTGTTCACGTTTTTGGCCTAATTTGAGACTAGATTCATGTGACCCTCTCTCACTTCCTTTTTGGTCTTCACGGTTTTAGCAAAAATGGAGCCAAAAATCCTTCTATCTTCTCTCTCGGTCTTGGACCGTTTTTCCTCTCCTTCTTGTTCTGTTTTCTGCCGAAAATGGAGAAGCAAGATAATGATTTTTGTGGCAAAAATCAAGTGCTAGCACACCTTGAGCATACTTAGGTGATAGGGAAACGAATTCATGTGCTTGGATTTATTTTGGAGCTTGAAGCTTTGAGCTTCCATGGAGACCACTCATGGCAGATTTTTGGAGATGCAAAGAAGTCCAAAACCGAGCAGCCCCACTGTCAAGGATGCCATTGCCGAGCTTGGAGGGAGCTCAAAAACGCACCTTGTTCTTCATCCATCAAAACCGAATTCAATGTGAGTTGATTCCGCCACCTCCATTGATGTGTTCATATGTCATTTTTTTATGCATTGTTTGTGATCTTGTGGACTTGATTTAACTCCAACACCCCCAACCACCAAAACCAAAGTTTACCTATTGTCGCAAGTACTAGCGATGCAAGTCTCAGGTTAAGACCATATACACCTACCCTGATGCGGCCTCCCATAGACACGCAGACATACTACCAATGGGATTCTGCGGGGTCTATCCAGAGCGAAGCTGTTTTCCATACCATCGGTAAAACACAACCTCCTATCGCACTTGCATAAGTATCCTATACTTAAATATATGAGAACTATGTCGTTGTGCCCTCACAACATGCACAAGTGCAATACTAGTCTATTCCGCATTATCGATGTCCGATCTCGATAATACTCTGACTAGGGATATTTAATGATTTAAACCTTTATGTATTGATACTGTCTCATATCATCTCAATACGGAATTAATCATATGGACTTTCGCCATTTATATATCAAAGTAAAT
Organism: Zanthoxylum bungeanum; assembly: GCA_019454045.1. NCBI lineage: Eukaryota > Viridiplantae > Streptophyta > Magnoliopsida > Sapindales > Rutaceae > Zanthoxylum > Zanthoxylum bungeanum. The sequence goes on from SKCR01006494.1 coordinate 12,274, forward strand.
AAATTACAAAACGGCAAAAGGCAATTTCATTATCACATAGTTAATTTTGTACAATAATACAATATCATTTACAAAACAGTGACGTTATGGGTCATAATGTCTAACAGTTTAGCACACCATGAATGGCACATCATCAAATTTAGTTCATAGCAACAGGCAAACCAGGTGACAGCTGACGGGCCAGGTAAGTGAAAATGCATTGCACGTACTTTGATAGGATTGGCATTGTCACACACTGCACAAGTCCCAACAAAGTGGGGGCAACTGTAGGCACTGTATTTTTGCATATAAGTACCGATGATGAGTCTCGTATGGATACACTACCTCTTTAGAATGTGGAAGCTACGGGAAACGGTCGTCGGAAAGGAAGAGTCAAGAATTGACACATTGTTGGATTGAATTCGCTAGAGTAGCTGCGGGTTCACTTGTTGGACCTCCATTTTAAAACACATCATTTGCCCAAACCCCCGCAAAACACACACCAAGCCCACACATCACCAAACCAAACACCCTAAGCCACTCGCCCAATACACCTCCTAAATAACAAAACACACATTAAACACATGCATAAATCAAGCCAAATACCCTTCCTAAATTAAATAAATCTCATGGATCCCTTGCCTAATTAAACTAAATCATATCCCTAACTAAAAGAGAATAAATCAAATTAAATCAAATCACTTCCCTAATTAAAAGATTTCTTTATCCCATACTAATTTAAAAGATATTCCCTTTAATACATAAATCATTCTCCTTCTCAAACAAGGAAAGTCCCCATCCCTTTGCCTATAAAAAGAACCATTCACCAACACACAATATTCTCACAAGAAACAATCAAAGCTAATGTTCACAGCAAAAGAAAACACAAAACAAAATAAACAAAAGCCAACTGCCGAACCAGTCCATTCACGCAACAATCAACTACGCTTCATCACGCCCTTTAAACTCCACTCTTTTCACATCACTAACTGCCCCCTCACGGTTAACTTCAATCCACGCCACAGGCACACACCAAAATCTCCTTTATACTTGCAACCAGCCCCCATTAATCACGCCACCTGCCCTCCACCATATGCCTAACTAGCTCTCATTCACACAAACAAGGACACCATGCATTGCCCCTAACTTTCTTCACACCACCTGCCATCAAAACCCCTCAACGTAAGCCACATGATCATTCAAAAGCTTCACGCCACACTACCTCCCTGACCATTCAATAGCCCGTCATCACCGAATGAACTACCCTAATTTGCACCTTAAACTGCCGCAAATTACTGCCCAAAACTGCCTCAAATCAGTCATGAACTGCACCCTAAAAACTGTCCCGAAATAACCCAAAACTGCACCTGAAAACTGCCGTAAAACACACCCAAATTGCCACCTAAAATACTGCAAAACTGTCCCAAAACTGCCCAAAATAGTCCAGTTAAACCCGCAAAACTGCCCCATAAAAACCCGAAAATCGCAAACCAAAACAGTCCCTTATTTACCGCAAACCAGTAAACCAAATACCGCGGCCAGAAATACCGTGAAACAGAGTAAAAACAGCAGCCCAAACAGTGAAACAGCGAGGAAAAATGTTGGACTAGTGACCAGAAAAGTTACGGAACATCAACCCTTCCGAAGGCCGTGTAACGCGCTTTCGAGAGATGACAAAAGGGGTTAGACCTGAGGGCACCCTTTTTACTTATTATCTTTCTTTTTTTATTTATTTTAATATATTATCGCATGAGAGTCCTTTATTGATTCATGATGTGAATTCCGGATGATTGGAATGCGTGTTCTCTTTTGTGGTATATCGGATGGAAACTCGAACGTAAATTCCGTAGCCGAATCCGAATGGACGGTATTACGGTTTGCACTCGGGATACAATGCCACGTACCGCTTGAGAGACACGTATTTCATTTCATCCAACCATGTATTTGAGCATGATTAGGTTGCTAGTACGTTATTTATTTTTGTAAACATGATTTAGTCTAGTATTATATTTATTTTTAAGCATGATTTAGTTGTTTATTTTTAAGCATGATTAGTTATTTGTTTTGCGTTTATAATTTGCATTAGGTTTATGTTGTCGTTTGCTTTTCGCATTATATGGTTGAAATATATTCATGAGATTGCCGTGTGTTGTCGTGTGTTATGATGACTTACTTTTCAAGCATGCAAACTTAGACATAGGATTTATCTTTATGAATATGAATTAGATATAGGTTTTTCTTGAGCATGTTGCGTGGATTCGGTTAATGGTTTGAGGTCTTCCCTTGTAAGGGGTGAGTGCGGCCTTAAATCTTTGTCTCGGTTCACACTGGGTGGCGACTCCATGTTATTTCTCCAGTTTAGTTCCCCTGTGGGCTACTCCATACTCCCAACTAGGCCGTGAGCCTAGAAAAGCGTCGCCGATTTCTGTGTCCTACTCTAACCCAGCTGATCGATGTCAGCAATCATCTGCGACACCTAGTGCTCGACAGATGTACCATCTGACATACACGAGCTAAAGAGCTTCTTATGAAATTTTTACTTCTAAGATCTAAGAATAGATCTATGAAGATCTTTTTATCATCCTGGTGCAAGGATCTAATCCTGCATTTTGACAACGAAATTAAAGTGTCATTGCATTTAGCATAATAGATTGAGCACTAAATTTATCATTACATGAATCTTCCAAATACCATATTCTACTATTTGCTCAACTTCCGGCTTAGGCCCAAGAGATTGGTCTATCAAATAGAGTAACTTATCAGTTCCCAGGACTATCCTGAGGTTCTATTCCCAATCTGAAAATTAAAGCCGTTTAATGACATTTTTACCCAGGTTTAAGTTTTAAAAACTAATCTTTCAGTTTTCTTGATTTCAATAGTCCAACTATCCCATCAACGATTTCGGGGGTACTATATAATGATTACTATAGTCTAACTATATAATCAACTATATTTGATTAGTGAAATTCAAATATATTGATTACTATAATCCAATTATATAATCAACTATAAATTGAAGTAGTTTGAATACAGTCCAACTGTTTAATTAAAACAACGTTTAAATATCAGTCCAACTAATTTATTTATTAATTAATGATGAAAAAATGAAATGAGCGCGTATTGGCAAGTATCTAAACGAAATTGCAAATTTAATACTTGCCTCCCACTATTTTTCGACGAGCCTCTAACCTCTGTTGAGTACTCGGGAAACCTTGTTTCCTAGTGGGCTAGGATCCCGTTAAATAACACACAACCATGACTTTGGCCAACAAGCAGTATGCTATTTAACTAGGCAGATCTCTAAGATCAATTGGATCTCATCAAATTCCTAGATCCAGTAGGTGGACATCCAAGTCCGAAACATATATCTAATATATGCCAATATATCCGATATATTCCCTAACCTTTTTCCTCTGAATCAACTAAGCCTTGGCTTTGGCACAACAAACTTAATGATTCCACTTAAGCGGGACACATTAACCTTGGAAAGCTTCGTAATCGATGTCGATGGACAAGAAGTGATCTTGACTTTGGCCAACAAATCACAACTTGGACAAGACTTGTGATATGGAACAAAGCCTTCATGATTCAAACACATCCGCGATGGACAAAGGCCTTGACTTTGGCCAACAAACCAGTGCCAATCTTGGATCTTGAGAATGAATCATTCAATGGAAGGAAAGACGCTTAATATTTGTTGAGGGTTTTCGCGTAATTGGCAACCAATTAATTATCTTTTATTAGGTCTCATTATACACTCTTAAACATGCATTCTAAAAGCATAATAAGGCGCGATAAATAAATTAATAATGATATGCGGATGGATATTTAAAACAACTTGTTCCTAGAACGAATCTCTTCATTTCCTCTCTCCCGCTCCCGCTAGCACAAATCTTACTTCTACCCAATTACATAACTGTAGGCATTGCATTTTTGCATGTGAAACCCGATGATGAGTCTCAATTGGAGGCACTACCTTTTTAGCTAAGGATATTGCGGGAAACGGAGGTCGGAAGGGGAAATTTAGAATAAGTACGTCATCAAGTTTATTTCACAAGCTCACTGTCTTCGTTAGTGCTGCGTTCGTTACTTCGTTCGAACGGTGTCGGTAATTCTGGTTTTGCTGCTAGCCTCACACCCCAGCCCATTTAGCTCCCCAAAGCCCATAAAACACATCCCAAATTAAATAAATAAATATTAATTTAAACATTAAACATTAAATAAAATATTTAAAACATTTACCAAACTTAAACTAAAATCATGCCTAATTTAAATAATTGAATATATTATATACTAAAACTAAAAAGAAGATATACCTAATTAAAATCAATCTTAACCAATTAAAGCCAATCATATATTTGACTTCCTAATCTAACAAGACATCTACCAATTTAAAATAGTTGACTTCCTAATTTAAAATATTTTGTCCCCCCCTTAATCTTGTGTATACCATCCTTAGGACTCCTAATTTGGAAACTATATCTCTTCCTTGTGAGACAAGGGCAAACCCTAGCTCTCTTCTATATAAACATGCATTAACCTAGCCACACCATCTCTCCACTCTCTCTAATACATGCCCAAGACAAAAAAAAAAACACTTCACATATACACAAAAAGAGAACAAAGAGCCCTAACCATCTCCTCCATAGCCAAGACAACTAGAGCCTCAATCCTCCTCCATAGCCGAATCCAAAGCACCAACAACCACCATAGCCGAATCCAAAACAAACCAAACTCACCCTTAGCCGAATCCAGAACACCAAAATCCTTCAAAGTCGAGACCACCACAGCAATAACCCTCCTTAGCCGAATCAAAACACTCCACTCCTTCACCGAGAACACATCCCCCCATACAGCCCTTACAACCACTGAAACACCCCCTAATAAACACTCAAAACCAGCCCCTTAAAACACGCCTAAACAGCCCCTGAATCACCTTAAAACAGCAGCCCAAATCCTCTTAAAACAGTCCCTAAAAACCTTAAAAAACAGTAAAATAAAAACTACATTCATAATCTTAAAAATAATCACACACAACTGCACTAAAAACCCACACAAACTTGGAACAGTTCATTGAAACATCAAAACAGGTGGCCTGAGCAGTGAGCAGCAAAACAGAGGCTGAGCAGGAGTAGAACGGAGTTCGAACCGCAAGCAAAACAGCAAAGTAGTGAGCTAGGACGCTAAACCAGTGAACCGGAGAAGTTGAGGAACTGTACCCTTCCGACGTCCGTGAAACGCAAGCCTGAAAGTTGGCTAAAAGGTTAGACCTGAGGGTATCTTTCACATTCGCTTTTGTACTATTTCTTAAATATTGCTTGCGTGATTGTCAAATGCATGTTGTGGCCCTTCAGTAGATAAATATGCATGAATTATGAGATGTAATATGTTGTGGCTGTGGAATGAAATGAGAGACGTGTCAACTCTCGCGGTATATCGGATGGAAACCCGGACATAAATTTCATAGCCGATTCCGAATGGACGGTAATATGATCTGTACTCGGGACACAACTCCACGTACCGCTTGAGTAAACGGCACCCTCTTTTGTTTTGTGTTGCTTTTGTTTATCTTTCGTCACTTGAACTCTGTATGTTGTTTATTTATGCATTATTCAATCAAGCGCATGGGCTTAGTAAGTGGAATGAAAGATCCTCTATGGGGAGGGGTTAAAGCCCTTTACCACGATGCTTTTACCGCGCCGGTTGATGTGCGTTCGGTTGGATGCAAGATACGTTCAATCAGGCATACTTAGTTTGATATTACTGTCTTTATCTTTTTATGCATGGTTCAATCAAGCGCATGGGCTTAGTAAGTGGAATGAAAGATCCCTTATGGGGAGGGGTTAAAACCCTTTTTACCACGATGCTTTGCCGCGCCGGTTGATGTGTGTTCGGATTGGATGTAAGATGTGTTCAATCGGGCACTTGGTTTTGACATGATTCACTTTATTTTTGTATGTATGATGCGATCGAGCGCATGGGCTTAGTATTTTGGTCTAAAGGTCCTCTCTTTGAGAGACCAAGATCCCCAAAAGGCCACCTTTATGGCAGTACTTTGCCGCGCCCCTTTATTTTGTTGTTTATGTATTGCGTCTCATTTCATACATCAGGTCTGTTCCCGTTCGAACTCGTTTACGAACGCAACTCGAACGCGTATGCATTTTGCCTTATCATGCATCAGGTCTCATTTTTGTTCGAAAGCGTTCACGAACGCCATACGAACGTGAGCATTCTGTTTCATTTCCGTTCGAACGCGTTAACAAACGCCATACGAACGTGAGCATTCTGTTTCATTTCCATTCGAACGCGTTAACAAACGCCATACGAACGTGAGCATTCTGTTTCATTTCCGTTCGAACGCGTTATCAAACGCCATACGAACGTGAACCTTCTGTTTACCATTCGAACGCGTTTACGAACGCTACACGAATGCGAACACGCTGAACTGAGCCATATTCATCACATGCCATGTATAATTGTTTCTTAGGTGATTTTTATGGAACCACACATAGTCATTCTTATCTTTGTGCACATAATAATGAAAAGCATTTTTATTCCATTAGTTGCGTCATTTGACTTAGTCTTGATTTAACGCATTACGATTCATATACATATGCCATGATGACTTTGGAGTATTATTTCTTGTGATATATCGAATGGAAACCCAGACATAAATTCCGTAGCCGATTCCGAATGGACGGTAATGCGGTCTGTACTTGGGATACAATTCCACGTATCACTTGGAAAAGTGCTCACATGTATGCTTGTGCTGTTATTATGGATGCTTGTGTTTTTCATGGATATGATATGCTGAATGAAGTTGTATGTTCGTTGTTACCTTGAGGTATTTTCAGGCATGTGTTCTTAGATGTGAGATATATGTGAAATGTATGTATAAGTTTTATTTTGTACCCGTGAATTTAGAAGCATGATACTCTTGGAAATAAGTGCTACTTGAGCCTGATTAAATTATCACATAAATCCTGTCATTACAAGTGGCATAAGTAAGGGACCATTCCGAACCCAATGGTTTGAGGTCTTCCCTTGCGAGGGGTGAGTGCGGCCTTAAATCACATTTTCCCGGTTCACACCGGGTGGCGACTCCATTATTCTCCGGTTTAGTCCCCCGTGGCTACTCCGTACTCCCGACCGGGCCGCGAGCCCGGGACAGCATGCGTCGCCCAGATTTCTGTGTTGCCACAATAACACTTCTTAAGAAACCTCATTTACATTGAGGGGAATAGGTGAGAAGAGAAATACAAAGAGTCAATAGGTAATAGGCTGGACACGCAGGTCCAATTTAATAAATTCTAAATTTATTACAACAATTTCCAAAATTACCCTCACCCATCTAATATCCATCTGATATACATTATTCATACATCACATCCATGTATTAACACAAAGCATGTTATCAATCAATCTAATCCAATTAATTAATCTGAAATTAATGACCATCTAATGTTCAAACAACGATTTGATTTGCACGAGTCCAACTCGTTTTAAGAATAAGTATTCAAAATACGAATTCTTGAATTATATCAAACTATAATATTAAATCCAATTTAATTTGTATTCAATACTAATTCTTTATTTAATTCCAAATTAAATAATTACACTTTATTAATGAGCCTTTGCGACTTAGATTCTAAATCTAATCTTAACGGGTCTCAAAGCCCAATTAACATCCAATGTCAATTTAATTTTAAAGTCCAATGGCTTTCAATTAATTTATAAGGCATGTACTTTGGCAACCAAAGCCCAATAAGGAATCACCCTTTGCCAAAAATCAATTTAGGCCTATTAGGCCCAATTAAAATTTTAAAGGCCCATTTTATTATATTTGGACTTTATTGATATGGTTTTGGGCCTAATTGGATCCAACCAATTAACCTAAACCAAACTTGGCCCAACCAAGCCCATTAAGCCCAAATACAACTTTATTAGCCCAATTCCAAATTTAGCCCAACTAATTAATTTTCAATATTCCCAATATCACAATTAATTAACTAAAGTGCATTAACCATAATTAATTAGTAAAATTAACTTTTCCAAAATACCAATTACACTAATTAATCATGCTAATCATCATCAACACATGTCCAACATTATTGAATCAAAAAATCATTTCATTTCCATGCTTATAGCTCACGGGAATTTGGGGATTTAACGTCCAATTCCGATTTCAATCCAATTGAATCTCAAATCAACATTTCCCAACTCTTTCAACTCATCCAATGATCAAAATAACAAAAATTACCATGACATTAGGGTATCACATGCATTCAGCCAAGCCTAATTTTTGGGGAAAAATTAATCCAATTCAATTTTCATCAAATTGATCATGCATAACTCTAAGTTATCATCATTCAAGCATACTCAATCAAACAATTCCATCAAATCATGCTGAAATCAATTTTACCCAAATTTTACCATAAATCAATTTCATGTTTAATCAAGGCTCTGATACCATTGTTGGGTTTTCTAGGTCAAACCAAGATCGAATTAAGCGATTAAAAGTGCGAATACAACAAAGTAAAGTTGTGGAAATACTCACTTTGATCGTATTTGCGATGCGAAGAACACAAAAAATTCTCCTTGTAGCATTCGGCCAAGGTCCATTTGTGTGCTCCTTGTGTTTCGGTCATGCTCCTCCATGGATGTCCTCCAAGCTCCAAACTTTGATTGTGATTCCATGCTCATGAATGGGTTTCCCTATCACCTTTGAATGACTCTTTTGGAGTGTGCTAGCACCTTAGAAAATTGCCATAATTTTCTTCTTCTTCCTTTGCAGAATCCGGCCAAGCCAAATGAGAGAGAAAATGAAGCCTTTAATTCGGCCAAGGAGAGGAGAAAACAAGAAGGCCATTCGGCCAATGAGGAATGAGAGAGAAAAAGTGTATATGGTTTCTAAAACCATTTCCATGTCTGTACACAAAGTCAAAAGCATTTTGGTATATGATTTCCAAAAGCAATTTGGAGGGAAAAGAGCATTAATTGCTCTCAACCACCTCCATCACCAAAAAGGTGACATGACACACATCACAAAAAGTGGATGTGACATGTGAGTGACTTATGATGTGACGCGTGATGTGACTTGTGGGCCCCACTTGATTCAAAATGCGAGTGGGCCCGCAAACAATCTCGGGCTCGGGTTCGCTAATTCTGAATTAACGAATTTTCTGTTGCGACGTAATTAAATCAAATTTAATTAAATAATTATGCCTAACAAAATTACTATTCACATCGCTAGCGAATTAATTCTAAATTAACTCGTTCGCCCGAATTAAAATCTAATTTTAATTCCGCGTCGAAATCTAATTTCGTTTAATATATCGAATATATTATTTTATCGATTAATTCCAAATTAATCGTTTTCTCTCTTATAATAGTATTTTATCCCAGATAAAATATCTCCATAATTAATCCTAGATTAATTTTCTCTCTACTAATTAATCCCATATTAATTATTTGCGAGTCATACGTCATCGGTGAATATTCGGGAAGCGACCCATGAGATACCCGGATATGTTGGCAGTAAATCCGGTCGTCGGACTATCCGAACACGTACGTACCTAGTACTACGGTTTTACCGATTCACAATACATGGTTGGCTTATAGCAAAGCATCGTGCCTACCCAATTCTCCAGAAATATTCTTAAAGGAATATGTAATCTGTATCAGGCATAGTATACGTCATATTGCGTATTGCGATCCAGTATCGGATGTCACGTGCTAGGCTTGGGGCACATATCGGATCTCTGGTAACTTGTCTCTATAATCGGATAATCATGACCTAGTCATATTATCCTGATGACTGCAGTACTAAAGTGTACTCTAAGTTATCATCAGTATACCCAGAAGAGGCGTACACATAACCTGTTTAAGCCCCGACCGACCAAAACCAAAGTATACTGATTGTCGCAAGTATTAGCGATACAAGTCTCAGGTTAAGACCATATACACCTACCCTGATTCAGATTCCCATAGACACATAGTCATAGTACCAATGGAAATCCGAGGGGTCTATCCAGAGCGAAGCTGTTTCCATACCATCAGTAAATACAACCTCATATTACACTTGCATGAGTATCCAATACCCAAATATATGAGAACTATGCCGTTATGCTCTCATAACACGCACTAGTGCAATACTAGCCTATTCCGCATTATCGATGTCCAATATCGATAATACTACGACTAGGGATGTTTTAATGATTAAACCTTCATGGATTGATATTGTCTCATATCCTATCAATCCGGAACTAATCATATGGACTTTTATCATTTATATATCCCGGTAATCCAATTACAAATGATAAAAGAGCAATTTCCTTTGTCACATAGTTAATTTGTACAACAACACCATGTTCTATACAAATAGTGATGTTATGGGTCATAATTGTCCAACAAGTGGTTAGGCTTGAGTGAAAGCTTGGCTTAACTTTTAAATTACTCAAACCAATTTTGATTTTGAAAATGGATATACCAACTTTGGAAGTTGACTTTTGGTTATTTGTTTTTAGAAAACAAAATATCAAAACACAAAACTCCATCTTCCTCTCTTATTTCTCTCTTTGCCGTGAACCATATTCTTCCAAGGGAAAAATTTGATTCACAAAATTGATCAAAGCTAGCACTTTGGAGTTCAATCAAGGTGATATGGAGACTCATCAAAGTGTTGGAAACACTCAAGGAAAGCTTGGAGCTTCATTACATCCTTGGAAATTCTGTGGCATGTCTATGACACTAACAAAGAATCCCTAAAACCATTCTAGTAAAACAAGAACAATAAACTAATTTTCTAAGCTTAGGGATATATAGAAGATTACCTTTAGAACTCCTAGTTTCCTTAAGCCTTCTTGATTTTCCTTCACTTTCTTCCTTTGTTTCATCAAACAAGTTTGAGAGCTTTTGGTCTAGGGTGAATTCGGTCATGGCTTCCATTGAAAGTCAAAAGAAAAATTTTTACCTAAAAAATCATGGAGTTGCCGACTTTGGGGGTTATAATGGTCATTTGGCAAAATTAAATCAATTAATGATAATAAGCTTTAATGTTAGCAAATCAAATTTGCACACATTAGGCTTAATAAAATCATGCCATGTGTTTCATTAATAATTAAACATATTTCACAATATTTATTAAATAGGGAAATTATTTAACTATTCAAATATTTAACAATTAAATATCTAAATAATTAATTAATATAATTATTATATATGTGTATTTTTATTTACATTAAATAACAAATACATATATTTATGGCATGTGTAAAAGTCTCATTTGAAAATTAATTAATGTGTATCTAATCAAATTATGTATCAAATATAAATACACAATAATTATTAAATGACCAAAATCCCCTAATGCATATGTTATCGTTTAACCGATTAAACGATTCGAATTAACTCATTTAATCCGATGAAGTATTATGATTAATCTGTATTATTCATAACGCGTTGCCCAAGTGCTCAATGAGTACACTTCATATTGTGGGACTCTCTAAGTTTAGGTTTATCCGTCACGAAATCCAATTTCGTGTCCATAATTCACCCACTCATGAATTATGACAACCACGGATAATCTCACTAAACTATGCAAGTCGAGGTCATTGTATACGTATAATCCCTCAGTCACAGGCTATCCATATTATACCTGGGATATAGATAAGAACGTCAAATCCTTTCGGTATAAAATAGTCGACTTTCAATTTACGATCTCTAAATAACACTCGAAACTGATTTCCGAAGTTATACCACGACCATGGATTTACTAGATCGTAAACACGTGAGGATACTTATGCCCTGTACACAGGACTCATGGATTTTATATTGATATACACAGGATATCATTAGCATCAGTCCACACCCAACAAACAGGCGGAGGTCTGATCATGAATAGATCGGTGACGTGACTACCATCAAAGTGTGGAGGATAACTCATATATCCATAGTGGGATCTCAAGTCGAATAACCACTATGCTCGCTCAACTCGAGAAGATTCCTATTGACATTGGTGTACCATCTACTAGGAAATCTTCAGTGAGTCGTTCAGTTTTTATCAAATAAACACCTACATGTCTATACGAGTCTCCCGAGACTCATGGTTCATTGGGATAAACCATCGGACCAAGTCATGATATACGACATGTACTGGTCTCAGCGGATTTTACTAACCGACCCGTGCTAGTAAATCTTGACCAGGAACATTACTTATGGATATACATTTATAATGTGCTTCCCAATGTCAACTACAAACTACGTTGTAACTGCACATTACGTTGTAAATCCTATGGTCTTTGTCTAATATACACGTATCACTAAATCAGATTTAGTTTCAATCTAATCATAATTAGATATCGAATAGCAATTAGATCAAATATATGTATAAAAGACAAGAGGTGCTACCAGTAAATAAGTAATAATATGGAAAAATGAATTGTTCATATTTATGAATCAGACATAAATACGATCCGGATTGGCACTCCGAGCACCAATCCTAACATTCGGTGGCTAGAGTGTTCCAAGTTGCGATGGAACCTGCTGGTAATGAATATAGCCAAGCTTTAGCTCTGTCTTAGAGAGTCCCACAATAATGCGAGCGCACGTATCGTTCAAGTAGTATAAATGTATT
>SKCR01006495.1:0-24642 GCA_019454045.1 Zanthoxylum bungeanum
CTGTTTTAACCGTAGATACCTAAGTTTAGGAACTACCTTTGGGTGGTACCTAAATTGGAAACTATTATAATGTAACTAGTTTGACTAGATAAATTATCTCTATATCAGAGTTTAACCCGTTGCGGGTGAACCTTTATATTCTAGAACACTAAAGTGTTTTATTATATAAAGATGATATTGAGATAAACACATTTGATGTGAAATAAAGAATTATATTTTGAATATAAATAAATCTCGAATATATAACATGACGAATAAATAGCTCAACTGATTTGATCAGATGAAACTTAGATTGTGGCATTGATGTCTGGGACACATTAAACAAGAATCGTATATCCACACTTTCGAAGAGTTGGTACTATGACTAATTTGATTCCAATCAAATAAAGTCTACGAATCTAGTTTATTGGGCAAAGTGCCTGAAATACTATTTACTTGGTAAAAGTGTAAATGCCACAGATCTGTTAGCCCTAGTTCATAGTGAAGCAAGTGGGCCAATACCTAGCTAGGCTAGAGGTGGATATGAATATTTTGTGACTATACGGATGTGGCATCGTGTTATGGTTATGGGTTCTTTTGAAGAACACAAATCGGAAACTTTTATAGTTTCGACACGAAATAGACATACAGATCGGCTATAGTATTATACGTGACGGTAAGACCATAATGGAAAAATACTTAAGCGATAAGTTTCTAATATACTTGAAAGAGTATAGTATTCTTTCAATGAGGACTCCTCCCGGAACACGTCATTTGACGGTGTGTCCCGAACCGAGAGACCGAATTGTGTTAGAAATGATAAAGGTTAATCACGGGTCGCTCTGAGCTACATTTCCTTCAACGGATAAGCATTAACAGGGCATAACTTATTTAGAATAAGGTTCCATATAATCTGTTTGACAAATTTAATATTAGATATGAATAGGAAAGAAACTGGGTTTCTCACTCCTGATAATTTGGATATGCTAGGCATATGTTTCGATGATACCAAACTGAAACCAAATTGGATAAGTGCCAATTGTAGGTTATCCTAGGGATACCATAAGTATTGTACTTATACATCTCACCCGAGAACAATTAGATTGTTGCTCACCATGCGGTTTTCCTAAGAGGAATACCTATATGCAGTGGTAAGTGGGAGGTTAGTAAAATCGATGAAAATCGGAGTAATACTATTCCAGGCACCGATTCCTAATGGAACACAAATAGTTATCAAGGATGTAACGATACCATAATCTTCGAATATACACAAGAACCGCGTAATCGGAGAGAGTCAGAAAACAAACCTGGGGTATGGGTTTCTGATCTCACCTCGTAAAGATGTAAATATTTTGAGGTATACCAACTGACTACGGATAAGGAAGTGATAGAAGGTATCGACTCCCTTTTATGGCAAAGTGCCATGAGTCCGAAATGGATTCCATGTATATCAACAAGTTTGGATACTAGTTGTTGTACCGCAAGGCATTGTGCCTACTGGTACTGTATAAGTCTTCAAGGAAGACATACATGGATGGAAACATACCAACGTATAAAGCTAGGCTTTTAGCGGAAAGGTATCTTTATCAACATTATGTTGATTTCGATTCAACCTTTTACCTGTTGCCATGGTAAATCCATTTGGATGATGCTTGCTAATGCTGCATGATTCATTAGATGAAATATGTCAGCCTAACGAGAAAATCGCTTTCCTAAAAAGGAAACCTTTTGGAGGATGTTTACAACATCCTGTCGATTTTGTCGTACATTAACTAGCAAACAAGGTTTGCGGGTTAATCAATCCATGTTTGGATTGAAGCAAGCATAGGTTCTTGGAATTACCGTTTTGATGTAATCATAATAGATTATGATTTAATTCAAAACGAAAAGATTCTTGTGTATATAAGAGGGTTAGTGGGAGCGCACTGACAGTGGCTGTCCTATAAATAATGATAATATGTCATTTCTTGGAAATGATATTCCCATAATAATAACTATCGGTGAAAGTTTGGCTTTCAAAAACTCTCTGTGGAATCGTACATTGAAAAATGTACGCGACCTGGTGTCCATACGCTTTGAGCATATGGATTCACAAACAGGCCAATCCAATTGATAGTCACTGGATTGATGTTAAGAACATCCGTTAGTTTCTTAGAGAACTAAGAATGCTGTCTTAAACTATGGAGATGGAGAACTTGAAGTGACTGGGATCACTGTAGCAAGTTTCCTAACCGATAAGACGACTTAAGTCGCAACGGTACTATACAGTTTGAATAACGGTACATTGAGCTGGAAATCTTCCAAGCAAGATACTGTTACCAAAATAAACAACAAATGCGGGTTATTGCTGCAGTTGAAGCGGCAATAGAAGCCATTTGGGTCCATAATAAATCTAATTAGATTAGATATAATTCTGTTAGTGGCTGAGCTAGGCTTGAGCACAGGCTAAAGAATTAATGGTCTCATCAATGATCCAGATATTATACTTCGATATTCATCTGATTCGTTTGGATCATACATCGTGGAGATGTGATGATCGAATAAATCGCGTCAGACGATAATCATGCAAATCCGCTGACGAAAGTCTTTCATCAGCAATTTGAGCCAACCGTACATAGTACGGGTGTCAAGCACTCGAGTGACTGGCTATAGGCCAAGTGGGAGATTGTGGACAATTATGACCCATAGCGTCACTATTTGTACAGATCATGGTGTTGTTGTACAAATTAACTATGTGACAAATGAGATTGCACTCTTATCATTTGTGATTAGATCACCTAGATATATAAATGATGAGAGGTCCCTAAGATTTGTTTCTGGATGGAGAATGATATGAGACAGTATCAGTCCACGAAGGATAAATCATTAAACATCCATAGTCAGAGCATTATCGAGATTGGACATCGATGATTGCGTAAAAGACTAGTATTACACTTGTGCGCGTTGTGAGGGCACAACAGCATAGTTCTCATATATTTGGGTATAGGATACTCATGCAAGTGTAATAGGAGGTTGTGTTTCAACGATGGTACGGGAAACAGCTTCGCTCTGGATAGACCCCTCGGAATTCCATTGGTAGTGTGACTACGTGTCTATGGAAGTCTGAAATCAAGGTAGGTGTATTTGGTCTTAACTTGAGACTTGCACCGCTAATAATGCACGACAATCAATATACTTTGGTTGAGGTCGTCCAGGGCTTTAACCGGATTCTGTGTACGCCAATTCTGGGTATATCGAGAATCGTAGTGTGTTGGGTGTGATGTCAAGACGGAAGTTTCACTCCAGTCATATGGAGTTGATGATCACGCAGGGATACAGAACTGGTTCTCTATATAAGGTTGCAACCGTCGGGATAATATGACTTGGTCATGATTATCCGATATTAAAGAGACTAGTTGCTCGTTATCCGATATATGCATCGTACGGGGCAGACACTGTATCAGCCCCATGCCTTGCATGTGATCATCTGATACTGGACAGAAATACGCAATACTACGGTATACTACGCTTGATATAGATCCTTATTCCTGTAAGGATATTTCCGGAGAATTGGGTAGGCATGACGCTTTGCTAAAGGCCAACCTTGTCTTGTAAATCGGTAAAACGTAGTACTTGGTACTTACGTGTTCGGATAGTCCGACGACCGTATTTACTGCCAACATATCCGGGGATCTCATGGGTCGCTTCCCAAAGATTCACCGATGACGTATGACTCGCACTTTTAATTAATCTGGGATTAATTAGATGAGAGAGAAAATTAATCTGGATTAATTACAGAGATATTTTATCTGGGATAAAATATCATTTAAAGAGAGATAATGATTAATTTGGAATTAATCGGTAAATTAATATATTCGATATATTAAACGAAATTGGATTTCGACGTGGAATTAAAATTAGATTTTAATTCGGGCGAACGAATTAATTTAGAATTAATTCGTTAGCGACGTGAATAGTAATTATCTTGGCATGATTATTTAATTAAATTAGATTTAATACGACGCAACGGAAAGTTCGTTAATTTAGAATTAGCGAACCCGAGATTATTTACGAGCGCATTCGCATTTCGAATTCGAGTGCGGCAAATCAAATCAAACGTCAAATCGCTAGTCGCATCTAGCGTCACATCACTCGTCAATCAAGTGATGGATGTCTTTCACTTTGAGTGATTGACGCCAGTCACTATTCACTGATTGATGGAAGTTGATGTGTGTGGTTGGCATTTAAGGCTTTGTTTTTGGAGGGAAAAATTTGGTAATTGTTTTTGGAAATTATATTACCATTTTTTACTTAACAAAAACATAACACATTTAACTCTTTCTCTCTCCTTTTCTCTTCCTCATCTCACGCCCACAGTGGGCTATTTTCTTCTGGTTCTTGGCAGTTCATTGCCGTGGAAGTGAAGGAAAAGGGAAGCAAAGTGCTTGGTTTTTGCGGCAAAAATCAAGAGAGCTAGCACTCCGAGAGACATGCGAAGGTGATAGGGAAGTTCACCCATGAGCCGGGAACCATTCGACGAAGCTTGGAGCTCGAAAATGATCATCCAATGGCGCCAAACCAGGGAGCCGGGCTGCTCACTGCCGAGCAGTGAAGTGAGGCAGTAAGTTCATTTTTTGTTGCCTCTGCGTCGCTCAACCGATCGATGTGAGTATTCCGCGACTTTCTCGATTGTTATTCGCACTTGTTTCATGTTTATTATTCGATCCTATGGACCTAGAAACTCCAACAGGCATTGTGCCTATTGGTACTATATAAGTCTTCAAGGAAGACATACATAGATGGCAACATACCAACGTACTAATCTAGGCTTGTAGCGAAAAGGTAGAGTTATCAACATTGTGTTGATTACGACAAAACCTTTTACGGTTGCCATGGTAAATCCATTTCAACAATGCTTGCTGATGCTGCATGTTTCATTTATGAAATGTGGCAACTGAATGCCAAAACCGCTTTCCTTAACGGAAACCTTTTGGAGGATGTTTACAACATCTTGTCGGTTTTGTCGTACTATAATAAACAAACTAGGTTTGCAGGTTATTCGATCCATGTTTGGATTGAAGCAAGCATTAGGTTCTTGGAATTGTCGTTTTGATGTAATCATAATAGTTTATGATTTAATTCAAAACGAAAATAATTCTTGTGTATATAAGGAGGTTAGTGGGAGTGCACTGACAGTGAATGTCCTGAGTAATGATGATATATCATTTCTTGGAAATGATATTCCTATAATATAATCGGTGAAAGCTTGGCTTTCATGATAATGACTATAAGTCGTGACAACGGTACTATAAAGATAATATAACGGAACAATGAGCTGGAAATCTTCCAAGCAAGATATTGTTACCGAATAAACAACAAATGCGGGTTATTGCTGCAACTGAGGCAGCAATAGAAGCCATTTGGGTCGATAATAAATCTAATTAGATTAGATATAGTTCTGTTAGCAGCTGAGCTAGGCGTCAGCACATGCTAAAGAATTAATGGTCTCATCGACGATCCAGATACTTACTTGGATATTCATCTGATTCGTTCGGATCATACATCGCGGCGATGTGATGATCGAATAAATCACATCAGATGATATTCATACAAATCCGCTGACGAAAGCTTTTCTCAGCATTTTGAGCCAACCGTACATAGTTCGGGTGTCAAGCACTCGAGTGACTGGCTATAGGCCAAGTGGGAGATTATTGGACAATTATGACACATAGCGTCACTATTTGTACAGATCATGGTGTTGTTGTACAAATTAACTATGTGACAAAGGAGATTACACTCTTATCATTTGTGATTAGATCACCTAAATGTATAAATGATGAGAGGTCCCTATGATTTGTTCCTGGACAGAGAATAATATGAGACAGTATCAGTCCACGAAGGATAAATCATTAAATATCCCTAGTCAGAGTATTATCGAGATTGGACATCGATAAATACGTAAAAGACTAGTATTACACTTGTGCACGTTGTGAGGGTACAACAGCATAGTTCTCATAAATTTGGGTATATGATACTCATGCAAGTGTGATAGGAGGTTTTGTTTTACCGATGGTACGGGAAACAGCTTCGCTCTGGATAGACCCCTGCGGAATCTCATTGGTAGTATGACTATGTGTCTATGGGAGTCCGCAATCAGGGTAGGTGTATTTGGTCTTAACCTGAGACTTGCACCGCTAATACTTGCGACAATCAATATATTTTGGTTGAGGTCGTCCAGGGCTTTAACAGGTTCTGTGTACGCCAATTCTGGGTATATTGAGAATCGTAGTGTGTTGGGTGTGATGTTAAGACGGGAGTATCACTCCAGTCATATGGAGATGATGGTCACATAGGATACGGAACTCGTTCTCTTAAATGCTCGAGCTATCAGGATATTATGACTAGGTCATGTATATCCGATTATAGAGACTAGTTGCCAGACATCCGATATGTGCTTCGTACGGGGCAGACACAATTCCAGCCCCAGGCCTAGCACGTGAACATCCGATACTGGATCGACATACACAATACTACGGTATACTACACTTGATATAGATCACATATTCCTATAAGGATATTTCTAGAGAATTGGGTAGGCATGGCGCTTTGCTAGAAGCCAACCTTGTCTTGTAAATCAGTATAAACGTAGTACGAGGTACTTACGTGTTCGGATAGTCCGACGACCGTATTTACTGCCAACATATCCGGGGATCTCATGGGTCGCTTCCCGAAGATTCACCGATGATGTATGACTCGCACTTTAATTAATCTGGGATTAATTTGATGAGAGAGAAAATTAATCTGGGATTAATTACGGAGATATTTTATCTGGGATAAAATATTAATTAAAAGAGAGAGAACGATTAATTTGGAATTAATCGATAAAATAATATATTTGATATATATGCGAAATTGGATTTCGACGCAGAATTAAAATTAGATTTTAATTCGGGCGAACAAATTAATTTAGAATTAATTCAATAGCGACGTGAATAGTGATTTCGCTAGGCGTAATCGTTTAATTGCGTCGCGACGGAAAATTCTTTAATTTGGAATTAATGAACCCGAGCCCGGGATCATTTGCGAGCGCATTCGTATTTCAAATTCGAGTGCGGAACGCAAGTCAAATCGAGCGTCAAATCATTAGTCACATCAAGCGTCAAATCACATGTCACTTTGAGTGATGTGACAATTTGATGATTGATTGATTGATTGATGTGAGTTGATTGAAAAGCATTTATTGTCTTTTGCTTTTGACTTTTTGGTAAATGAAAAATGCTTTTATTTATTTGTTTGTTTTTTGGAAAATAAAATAAATATATAAAGCATTTCCTTTTATTTTCTCTCTCTCTCAATCGGTTTTCATGGAAAACCCTTCTTCCATCTCTTTTCTCTCTCGGCTTTGAGCCGTTCTTCATCTTCTTCCTCTTCCAATTTCTGGTTTGACCGAAAAACAAAGAAGAAGAAGAGGTGCTAGCACACACTTGGGTCAATACAAAGGTGATAGGGCAGTGAACCTTTGAGCTTGGAATCGTTTTTGGAGCTTGAAGCTTGGAGCTTCCATGGAGTCTCCCATGGCCGAATCTTGGAGGGACAACAAGCAGCAAAACCGAGCCGCCCACTGCCTCAACAAGCCACTGCCGAGCTTCACCAAGAAGTGTTCTTCTTCGCGTCGCAAGATCCGATCAATATGAGTATATTCCGTACCTCCTTTGATGTGTATTCATGCGTTTTTCATCTTGATTTCATGATCTTGGGACCTAATTTAGTAACCAACAATATATTGATGTTCAGCATCTGTTTTGAACAGGATACTGACTTCAATTGAGATTAATCTGCGAATTGGAAACGGGACGAAAATCGCTATTTCAACCGTAGATACCTAAGTTTAGGAACTACCTTCGGGTGTGTACCTAAATTTGGAAACTGTTATAATGTAACTAGTTTGACTAGATACATTATCTCTATATCAGTGTATAACCCGCTGCGGTGTACCTTTATATTCTAGAACACTAAAGTGTTTTATTATATAAAGATGATATTGAGATAAACACATTAGATGTGAATAACAGAATTTATATTTTGAATATAAATATATCTCAAATACATAACATGACAAACAAACAGCTCAAACTGATTAGATCAGATGAAATTTTATTGTGGCATTGTTGTCAGGGACACAATTAAACAAGACTCGTATATCCACACTTTTGAAGAGTGGGTACTCGGACTAATTTGATTCCATTCAAATAAAGTCTACAAATCTAGTTTATTGGGCAAAGTGCCTAAAACACTATTTACTTGGTAAAAGTGTAAATGCCATTGATCTGTTAGCCCTAGTTCATAGTGAAGCAAGTGGGCCCATGTCTAGCTAGGCTAGAGGTGGATATGAATATTTCGTGACCTTTACGGATGTGGCATCGCTTTATGGTTATGTGTTTCTATTGAAACACAAATCGGAAACTTTTAAAGTTTCGACACGAAATAGACAAACAGATCGGCTATAGTATTATACCGTCACGGTAAGACCGTAATGGAAAATACTTAAGCAATAAGTTTCTAATATACTAGAAAGAGTATAGTATTCTTTCAAATAAGGACTCCTTCCGGAACACGTCAAGTTGACGGTGTGTCCAAACTGAGTAACTGAATTTTGTTGGACATGATAACGTTAATCATGAGTCGCTCTGAGCTACCATTTCCTTCAACGGATAAGCATTAACAGTGCAGAACTTATTTAGAATAAGGTTCCATTAAAATCTATTTGACAGATTTCATATTAGATATGAACAGGAAAGAAACTAGGTTTCACATTCCTGATCATTTGGGAATGTTGGGCATATGTTTGGATGATACCAAACTAAAACCCAAATTGGATAAGTGCCAATTTTAGGTTATCCTAGGGATACCAAAGTATTGTACTTATACAACTCACAAGAGAACAATGTAATTGTTGCTCACCATGTGGTTTTCTAAGAGGAATACCGATATGCAGTGGTAAGTGGAGGATAGTAAAACTCGATGAAAATCGTAGTAATACTATTCAAGGCACCGAATCCTAATGGAACACAAATAGTTCATCAAGGATGAAACTATTGCCATTATCTTCGAATACACAAGAACCGCGTAAGTCGGAGAGAGTCAGAAAATAACCTGGGGTATGAGTTCTGATCTCACCTCATTAAGATGTCAATCTTATTGAAGAATACCAACTGACTACGTATGAGGAAGTGATACAAGGTATTGAGTCCCTATCATGACAAAGTGTCATGAATCCGAATTGGATTCCATATATATCAACCAAGTTTGGATACTAGTTGATGTATCACAGGCATTGTGCCTATTGGTACTTTATAAGTCTTCAAGGAAGACGTGCATGGATGGCAACATACCAATGTATAAAGCTAGACTTGTAGCGGAAAGGTATCGTTATCAACATTGTGTTGATTACGATTCAACCTTTTACCTGTTACCACGGTAAATCCATTTGGATAATGCTTGCTAACGCTGCATGTTTCATTTATGAAATATGACAGCTTAACGGGAAAATCGCTTTCCTGAAAAGGAAACCTT
The DNA here is from genome assembly GCA_019454045.1 of Zanthoxylum bungeanum. Taxonomy (NCBI): domain Eukaryota; kingdom Viridiplantae; phylum Streptophyta; class Magnoliopsida; order Sapindales; family Rutaceae; genus Zanthoxylum; species Zanthoxylum bungeanum. The sequence continues at coordinate 9,532 of SKCR01006495.1, forward strand.
TTGGAGGATGTTTACAACATCCTGACGGTTTTGTCGTACCAAAACTAGCAAACAGGTTTGCGGGTTATTCAATCCATGTTTGGATTGAAGCAAGCATAGGTTCTTTGAATTATCATTTTGATGTAATCATAATGGTGTATGATTTAATTCAAAATGAAATGATTCTTGTGTATATAAAAGGGTTAGTGGGAGCGCACTGACAGTGGATGTCCTATAAAATAATGATAATATGTCATTTCTTGGAAATGATATTCCCATAAATAAAACGGTGAAAGCTTGGCTTTCGAGAAAACTCTCCGAGAAATCGTACATTGAAAAATGTACGCGACCTGGTGTCTCATACGCTTTGAGTATATGGATTCACAAACAGGCCAATCCGAGTGATAGTCACTGGATTCATGCAAGTGTAATAGGAGTTTGTGTTTTACCGATGGTACGGGAAACATTTCGCTCTGGATAGACCCCCTCGGAATTCCATTGGTAGTATGACTATGTGTCTATGGAAGTCCGAAATCAGGTAGGTTATTTGGTCTTAACCTGAGACTTGCACCGCTAATACTTGCGACAATTAATATACTTTGGTTGCGGTCGTCCAGGGCTTTAACAGGTTCTGTGTACGCCAATGCTGGGTATATTGAATCGTAGTGTGTTGGGTGTGATGTCAAGACGGAAGTGTCACTCCAGTCATATGGAGATGATGGTCACGTAGGATACGGTACTAGTACTCTTAAATGCTGCAGCTATCGGGATAAAATGACAAGGTCATGTTTATCCGATTATAGAGACTAGTTACCAGACATCCGACATGTGCTTCGTACGGGGCAGACACAATTCCAGCTCCAAGCCTAGCACGTGATCATCTGATACTGGACAGAAATATGCAATACTACGTATACTACGCCTGATATAGATCCTTTATTCCTGTAAGGATATTTCCGGAGAATTGGGTAGGCATGATGCTTTGCTAGAGGCCAACCTTGTCTTGTAAATCGTATAAACATAGTACTTGGTACTTACGTGTTCGGATAGTCCGACGACCGAATTTACTGCCAATATATCCGGGGATCTCATGGGTCGCTTCCCAAAGATTCAACGATGACGTATGACTCGCACTCTAAATTAATCTGGGATTAATTAGAAGAGAGAGAAAATTAATCTGGGATAAGGATGGATTAATTGCGGAGATATTTTATCTGGGATAAAAATCAATTAAAGAGAGATAACGATTCGGCAAATTAATATATTCGATATATTAAACGAGATTGGATTTCGAAGCGGAATTAAAATTAGATTTTAATTCGGGCGAACGAATTAATTTAGAATTAATTCGTTAGCGACGTGAATAGTGATATCGCTAGGCGTAATCATTTAATTACAACGCAACGGAAAATCTGTTAATTTAGAATTAACGAATCCGAGCCCGAGATTGTTTGTGAGCGCATTCGCATTTCGAATTCGAGTGCGGCACGCAAGTCAAATCAAGCGTCAAATCATTAATCATATCAAGCGTCAAATCAAATATCACTTTGAGTGATGTGACAAGTTGTCACTTGATTGAGTGATGTGACTTGATGTGAGTTGTTGGAAAAAGTTTTTGAAAGCTTGAAAGACATTTATCAAATTTTAATTGATATTTGACTTTTGGAAATTGAGTTTTGAATTTAATTTTTGTGTATTAGATACACTTTTCTTTTAACAACTCACACAACACAATTTTATCATCTCTCTCTCTCCATATTCTCCTCTCTCTCTCTCGGCAGTTCACTGCCTTTTCTTCTTCTGGTTTTCTGGGAAATGCCGAGCAAGAAGGGAAGCAAGAGTGGGATTTTGTGGCAAAATCACAAGTGCTAGCACACTTACGAGACATGCGAAAGTGATAGAGAAGTCTACCCATGAGCCGGGAATCGTTCGACGCAGCTCGGAGCTTGACGAAGATGATCCAAATGGGCGCAAATGGTGGAACCAGTGAGCAGCTCACTGCCGCATGTACCAGTGGCCAAAATCAGATTTTGTTGCCTCCGCGTCGCTCAACCGATCGATGTGAGTATTCCGCAACTTCTTCGATTTGTATTCGCACTTATTTCATGCTTATTATTGATCTTGGAACCTTAATAGAAACCAACAGATATGGGAAAATATAATATTAGTGGGGGAGAATATGAAGAGTTATACATTAATAATTTATTTTAAATGTTAATAATTATTTTAAATATTAATGATTTAAATACCTACGTGAACAGCTTAAAAGATGAAAACACCTACGTGTACATCTTAAAAATGTCCCAAAGGGTCGTGACTTGGTGGTGTAGGGCTCGAGATCTCACCTTGAGGTTCTGTGTTCGAATTCATAGAGTACATTTCTTATAAGAGTCTGGGACATTCGATGATTCTACTCCGCTTAAGCCCGGAATGGATGGTTTGACGGTGGGGTTTCCAATTATTTCAAAAAAAAAAAAAAGTACATCTTAAAAAGAAATTCATTTCTCAACTTTTATACCGTATATCGATATTATATTAGATTACTCAAATGTAATTAATGGATATTTGAGATACATGCGCTAACCATTAGAGCGTAAGGGTGTATGTCTTCGTCTCTTTCGTCGTCAACCGAAACCCATTCATTTTTATTTCATATCAACAGAAGTAAAACTCTCGCTCTGACTCTGCCTTCATCAAATATCCATTTTCATTTTTCAGATACAAACCATGACTGGCTACTCCACTGCACCTGCGCTCGCAAGGTTTTAATCTAAATGGATTCATTTAATATCAAACGATTTGAAGTTTTTGACTTCTCAATTAATATATATTTGTAGGGATGTTTTTTTATAGGCTCTGAGTAAGATTGCTTGCAAGTTGCAATAGCCTTCAGAAAGAGCTGTGGAGTGGAGATAAGTAGGTGTTAGATACAAATTTGATTCGTTGATTTGTTTTATACCGATAATCACCAAAGGTAACTCCCTTTTTATTGATGGAGGAAGAGAATTATTTAGGATCTTGCGCTTCATTATGTTTTCGCCTTCTTTATTTTGGGTTTTAAAATGGTGATCTTTTTTTCCTTTTATTGGGTTTAGTAATATTAAGTTACCGAAATCTAAAGGTGGGTTATTGAAGCAAATGGAGCTCCAGGTACCCTATGGAAGCCCCTCAGATTAGACCCGGCCAAGGTTCCGATTTCGGAACCGGAACCTGACTAGTTCGATTAGGATTCCTACCCTAACCGAACCGAGGGTTCCAACCCCCTCCCAACTATATATATATATATATATTCTCACATATCATTATTATGTAAATGAACTATATTAATCATTTAATCATTAAAACAAACAAAATCTATTAAGAAATAGAGCGTTGTATGACTTTTTAAAATATTAAGAGATTTTACGTCTTTTTTTTCTAAATTTTGGGGCTTTAATAATCATTTTCCAAAAAAAAAAAACTGTCTATTGATTTTATTGAAGTACTAGGAAAAGGGTGAATGTTTTTCCTATCTTTATAATTTGAGTTAATTATTTAATTAGTCTATGTACTTCAAATTTTTTTACAAGAAGTTTATATTATAAATGTGTGTTTGTGTTAAAATCTATTCAATTATTATTATTATTATTTCGCCTATTGTGCGTTAGATTTGTTTACATTTTAAGTTATCAAATGGAATTATTATTTTCAATAAAGCAAAAAAAAAAAAAAAAACCGAATAGAACCGGAACCGAACAGTTCGGTTCCGGTTCCACATTTAGTGTGGAACTATGAACCGACCGATTCGATTCCGGTTCGGAACTGAACCGAATCGCCGGCTGAGTCTACCTCTGATAACTTGTTCTAAACCCATCAATCTTTTCTTTTTTTTTTCGTTTTAAAAATATGTTTATTTTATATAATATTTATCTTGAATAATATTGGTGATGGAATTTTTTGTTTATGGGAGTTGAACAGGTCATTTTTCTTCATCCGGTTCCTCTTCATCCTCATATTTACAGCAATGATCATATAATCGTTCGAATTAAACATTCATTTTGAGAAGAGATTTACAAGGAAGAATAGAAATTGACAAAACAGTGTCAGCTGCTGTTCAGTGAACACGATGACTATATATGAAGAATACAAAAAAAAAAAAAAAGTGTTTTGTCAATTTCTATTCTCTCTTGTAAATCTCTTCTCAAAATGAATGTTTTATGTTCGTGCAGTAGTATTTTCCACGAAACAAAATTTCAGTGGGTATTTCCTGCTTTCTTTAGAAAGTTTAGGACATTCTCATACACAATAAATGTTATTGAAGCAGCAGGGACATTTTTCAGAAGGTTCGGGTGCGATGCCCTTGTAAAAACCCAGAAGGCCCTCGAACCTACAAGCGCAAAAAAGAATGATAATGATGTTAATAACAGAGAAGAAAACAAAACAAAACAATGGAGTCTTGCAAGAAAGCAGCACCTGGGGAATCTACAGCATTCTCAAACTGGACACTACCACTTTGTAAGATAATGTTAAATCACTTCTTTAGAAAAAGCCCAAAGTCCTGTGCTGAAATTTAATCTCACCGTGCAGTTTCCCTCACAACATGCCAGCTATCCATATATCTTGGAATTCCATCGTTACCGTGTCTTTGCTGAAAATGAAAAGTATATTGCCCTAGTTAGGTAATTAGTAAAAGAACACAGCAGCATTTAACAAAGCACAAATACACAGAGATTCTGAACATGAACTTGAAAAGACAAATCCACAAACCACACAAGCAATCAGCAAAGAGATTAATGATGTATTAAAAAAAAAAAAAAAACCATGATCCAGGAAGTAGAAGCAATGATATAATAAGAATACTTGCCTGAAATGGATACGTCAGAAGCATGGCGGCTATTTTAGAAGAGCCCCCAAGTATAGCATAATCAGCTGAATTCTGTACAAACATGCTAGACACTGTTAATAATTGTATAGAGAAAATAGAACTCTTAACCAAGGAATCAGAGTTTACATCCTTGAATTACAAAATAAAGCTGTAAGTTTGCACGACACAATGAAACAGAGAAAAAGTAAATGAACTTATGAACTTGTCCGATAAATCCCCCGTCATTTAAAACCAGACAAAAACCTAAACTAGCTCACATGTGTCTCCTTTGGTGATGCCAATATGAAACTCAATTAGAAAGCAAACAATATGTCCAATGCTTATTTTCCCCCAATTTTTGAATACTTACTAATAAATTATCAGCACTGTCAGGATTTTGTTTCCTTTGTTTAGACTTGAAGTCTACAATAACTTTACGAAGTTCCTCATACACTGTAAACTGAATAGCCCCATGAGAAACCTGCTGAAGAAACAGAAACATGTTAAGTTGCAGAAATCTTGAATAGCAAAATCCCAGTATTCATCTTAGGTGTGACCTTCCCATTTTACACATATTGACATGGAGCGATCATCCAATCACATAACAACAAGTTTGTTTTCTCATCTGCACAATACGAAGAATGCAGCTATAATGGATTTGCAATTTTGATTGTATGAAAGGGAGAAGCAACAAGAAAAAGTTGAGATAGATCATAGAATGAGAAAGATATTAGTGTACACTTGACAACAAGACATTATGTGATTAAGTTGTCGTATCCCAAGACTTTCTACTTTAATTGAGAAATTTTGAATGAATGAAAGGGAGAGGCAACAAGCAAAACTTGTGATAAAATAAGAAAAATACTGGTGTAGGGCCTGTAGGCTTATCCTAAGACCTCCTTAATTGAGATGGATATCTGTCATTTAGTATCATTTTTCTCAGGATTGCTTGAACGGAAACCATTCCCACCCATGTAAGTGGGGTTTGAACCCAAACCTCTTGTACCACCCCATGAAGTTTTGCCAGTTGAACCAACTAGCACCCACTGTCATTTAGCAATTTAATCTTCCCATAAAAGTAAATTTAGAAATACAAATCACGAGACTGAAATTCATGTAGTGAGGTACATGAATTCAAGAAAGGACATCACACTAATATCCCTGTGCCCTTAGTTCACACTAATTTCCCAGCATATTACAATTATGAAGGTTCAAAAGGATTTGGGCATAATGATCGAAGCATCTTTTGAGAGAGAGAAAGATCGTATGCTGAACTTGAATGCAAATCCGTAAAAAAAAAGGATGTGGAGACAATTTCCGCGATTTGATAAAAAACAATAATCACGATAGCACCGAAGAAATGTATTATACATCTCATATCATTCACCAATGCTGTTACATGACTAACAGCAAGTCAAACGCCACTCAAAAGACACAGGAAGGAAAGAAATAAAACTTCCCTTATGCATGCGTCATGCATATCTGACAGCTGACAGAGGTATATACCAGCAGCAAATAAGGCGAGATGTAATATCTGGCCACTTAATTACCCAGGGGAAATTTTTCCAGATCCAATATCAGAAAAAAAAGTGTTGTGAAATAAAAAATACAAAGAGGATAAAAAAATGACAAAAAAACACAGAGATACAGAATCTGTGTATCATCTTCACTAGGCATTACAGAAAGCATACAAATAACGACGACTATAGAAGAGAGAGAGTAAAAAAAAAAAAGACAGCAATTCACCAGGAAAAGACCAGGGACAATCCCTTTATAAAGTGCACTCCACCCTTCCTCTTTCATTATGGTTGTTAATGCATCTGAAAATTTGATGACACATTTAAGAAAATAGCACTATCAGCAAGCAACAATGAAGACAACAAATGATTATCAGTAAAACAAACAAAACATGTCTGAGATGAAATTGGGTTGTACCTGAAATTCAATCTAGTAAGTTCATAATTTACTAATTAAGAGCTCCTTAATACACTAAAGCTTACATCTGGAATGAATTATCTATAAATATTAAGGATATATTTAAGTTCAGAGTCTTCAAACATGTTTGACATTCTCTTTTTACACTAGCTTCTAGTAGCAGTTTTCGTCCAAGCAGCAGTGGACTTAATTCAGAAGATGTATAATCACTTGATTTGATTACTTATATTTGGAGTTAAAGTGAAAATGACTCACTAGTAAAAAAAAGGTTATCTAAGATAGGGCAATTATTAGCATATTAGTAAAAGATGAGGGGACCGTAAATTCTAGAATATGATCGAGTTTGATGAAGAGGCGTCTGAAGCTGCAATCTTGTTTTTACAAGCCAAACAGGATTTGTGCACAAACAAACCTAGCAATGCCACAAGGTTGCACTCATCAATAGGATAGAAGTGGTAACACACCCTGGTACCACAAGCGAAAAGAGGGACATTTTATATGATGTAAAAGCGCAACTGAAACCAAAGCGGACAACCATCATAATAAGAATACAACTAATGTCATCCAAAAAATTTCTAGCTGTATCTATCCTTTGAAAAATGCTACTTTTCAATGTGTGGATTGGAAGAATAATCCTTGGGACATGCCATTTATGTTCAGAGTGCACTTTACCACTCATGCTGCTTAAACTTAGCTAACCGTCTCTTACTCTTTTCTCTCTTTTTGTCACAATTCTTTTCTACACAGCCTTCTGATATTTACATTATTAATATTAACACTTATTCAGTGTGATATATTTCAGTTACCTTTCAAGTGATTACAATGAAAGTTCAAGCACTCACCAAAGCTCCGGCTTCAGCAGCAGAAACTAGATGATTACCAGGGCTCAGCTTCTGCTCCCCATTCTTTGAGTATCTCTGTTTGGCTCTGCCATAGCTACATATACAAAGAAAGAAAGAAAGAAAGAAAGAAAGAAAATTATTTCAATAAAATGACGTATAACATTATTGAAAATAAAAGCAACCAGCTGAAAAAATGGCTGGGCTAACACTCACAAGAAGAAATATAGACCCCAAGAAAGAGTTGACCCGAGAACTGCAGGAGAAAACCCAGCATAAAGTCCTCTCAGACCAGAAGCACAAAGTATTCCGGTAATTGACAACATTTTATCGAGCAGCTATAGCATAAAAATACATATCCAGTAACTATTAAGAACATAATTAAGTAATATTTACCACCAACAAAAGAAGTGTTTGATTCTACTCGTATCCTTCTAAAAAAACAAACAATTTGAACATGTTTGGATCAAATATTAACAAGAGCTTGAATATCAAATTATGCACCAACCATAACTAATGGCAGTCTCAAAGACAACATGCATTAACCTAAAAAAATATACTCACTATGGAAAATCCAGCATTCCGGAAGTGAATCTAGATAAATTATCTCAATATTATACAGAAGTTTGGTAAATTATCTCCACAAATCAGTTTATTTATTCATTTTTATATTTTTTGTTATAAAGCATCAAAGTTTTTGTATATTCATAATATGTGTGTTCAGTATTATGGAACTAAAGCTTAGGAAGTGGAATCACATCATTTATAGAACTAGAATTAGCAAAGAAGAAAGAAGCAAACCTCTGAGCGAGAAATTGTTAAAATAGCATGAGCTGTGTTTTTGTATGTTGGTAGATTCGATACTCGACCATCGTTAACTAGCGTATTAGTTCAACAACAACTACAAATCGAAATCAATAAAAAAAACATAAACTCTGCAATTATTTTTCTTTATATGAGAAAAAAGAAAAAAAGATACCTTGGAACCTAGTACGGACAACGTCGAGAGGGTGCATAGCAGCCACGGTGACGAAACCTGCAATTGTGCCGGCAGTGGCGTTTTCCCATTGCCATGACTGCAACTTTGACTTCGATTCTAACATTATTTAGGAATGGAAAAATTCCAAGAGATTGAAGTGGGGAGAGACTTGGCTTTGTCACCAAAATTAATTCCGTGATCAAAAGCAGCTCCGGTTTTTATTTTTTTAATAATTATAATCTACATAAGGTTTATTGGAATTATAAATTGATGTATTTACAGTATAACCCATAAATCTATCAAACATGGCTAGAAAATCTACACCAACCGGTGGCGAGACCTCTACTCTTATATTTATAGAGATATATCTGCTCCCACTAATATTTGAGAAGATATATCTACCATATTCACATTTATGGGAAGAAAATATTATTAAGTCCCTTACATGAGGGTACGAGGGACTTGAACGGAGGCTCTCAACATTATGGCAGCCCCAGCTACCACCAAACAAGGCCTTGATGGCATCTCTTCTCTAATTTTAAGGAGTTTTAGTTAGGCATAAGCCGGGTATACATAAAGCACCATGTTTGGATAGGTCTAAATTACTATTGATCTTGTTTCAGTCCTATATTCTCACTAATTATAAACGAGACAATAATATTCGATCAAGTAAACATCCCGGATCATCATCATAAAATATATATCCTCCATTTTCTTAATCAGTGACTTGTTGGTCAGTAATTCCACTTAAGAAGGTCGAGCTTTGAATACAAGCCTTGAAAATTTGGGCTTTAAAATTCTATCGGCAAAACATGTTAAAACATTCCATGCTATGCATGTTTGAGCTTTGAATGCAAGCCCTGGAATTACAAATTGAGCTATGTATATTTTGAAATTTTCACTTCATAAATTACACTTCAGAGAAACCTAAAGCAAGTTCTTACCTCCAAACCCCTACTTGGTTAATCAATATCGTTTTGCAAGGCTCGATTCATTGGATTCTGGATTCTTAAATAAATAAAAAATCAAAAGAAACACAGTTTCTTGTATTATCATTATTTTTATTACTTTTTTCGTTCTCCTTTCTCAACATTGCAGGTTTTCCACAGAGGAATTAATTGAATGCTTGTGAATCTGCTTCCTTGCATTTACTCCATGTAGGCTCAAGGAGGATAACCATCGAAGCCATGGCATTTCATTACCTGTGCTGGTAAGTGAACTTCACCCTTCTACTTGGTAATGTTCTCAGCAATTGATCAGGTTTTGATACTCTCTGTTTAACTTGCCTTCAAAACAAGTAAACAACAGCAGGAGGCGCCTCGGAGAATGTAGTAAATGGGACAACGGGTTTGTTACATCCTGCTAGGAAGAATAAAGACTCCTCTTGCAAAAAGATAAGAGTTCAGTTAGGGCCACAATGACTAAAATGATATAGAAATAGACGAAAATTAGAACATAGTATTTTGGAATGTAGTATTTAAGGGTGGCCCTGTGGGCGACACACAAAGACAGCCGGCTGGCCCCCAAATTTAGACTAAAAATATTACCTCAAATCTAAGCAACGAATAAGCTAAAAAGAATCTCTCTTTTATCTGTAGTGACCACATACTTTAGAAATTATCTAAGGCCTCCGAAAACTCAGAGTTGCTCTGGCTGTTGTTTCCTCCCCTTAGATCAAAACTAATGTAAATTAAGTACATATTGAGACATTCATCATAGTGGCATTTCCATTGGTAAAGGAAAAATGATCATGTTAAATCAACTACTCTAATGGCATCTAAAGTAAATTGTAGATAAATTTAATTGTTTCAGATTAATAGAGCGAACCCAAAAGCAAAATAGTGAATTAATAAAGAAAATCAACAGAATCAGGATAAACATAGCAAATCTTACTCTTAACATCAGAAATAAAATTTTAAATTTTAAGGCAGCTTGGGTGTTGAAGGATCGTTCCCAGGTTTTGCCTGCTTGAAGTTGTTGGCTTTCGTGAACCACGTTGTGTACAAGAATTGCTTGTGCGAACCCACTTGTTGCAAATAAGCCTGAGCTTTTGTCGCTCTCTCATCCATCTGAGCACAATCTTCATGTGGCTTTTGCCCTTCAATCCACTCACTCCAGCTTGCTAAAATTTTAAACAAGTAATAAGATCAGATTGATTGTGTAAATACATCAAACAGTTGAAGTACACTTTTTAACAGACCTTAACGCGTTCCCAAGTATCAGCTACAGTGAGAGGGCCGTGTTCCTTAACAATGTCAAATATAACCCTCGTGATTGTCTGAGTTTGCTCCGGTGGCGTATTGAGCTCTATTGCCTTCATTTTTGGTTTCGGCTTCGTTGAGAAATATCTCGCAAACATTTTGAATTCAAAATTCCCCAAATCACATAATACAACGTCCGCTGCAAAATATTTACGCACCCTCTTAACAAGCCGTTTTGATTGTGGAAAAGTATTGTTCTCGTTGGTGGCAATTGCAATTTGCTGGGCCGAGAGACTTCTAAGCCCAAATTTCCAGGGCTTGTATTCAAAGCTCGGCCTTCTTGAGTGGAATTACTCACCAACGAATCACTGATTAAGAAATGGAGACTATATATTTTATGTTGATGAGCCAGTATGTTTAATTGATCGAATATTATTGTCTCGTTTATAATTAGTGAGAATATAGGACTGGAACAAGATCAATAGTCCAAACATGATGCTTTATGTATAGGCCTAACTAAAACTCCTTAAAATTAGAGCTAAGCTGCTACCAAGGCCTTGCTTGGTTGTAGCTGGGGCGTTGAGAGCCCCTTTTAGAGTCCCTCGTACACTCATATAAGGGACTCAATAATATTTTCTTCCCATAAATGTGAATATGGTAGATATATCTTCTCAAATATTAGTGGGAGCAAATATATCTCTATAAATATAAGAGTAGTGGTCTCGCCACCAGTTGATGTAGATTTTCTAGCCATGTTTGATAGATTCTCGGGCTATACTATAAATACATCAATTTATAATCCCAATAAACCTTATGGGAGCATATATATCTCTATAAAAAAATAAAAAACATTGAATCACACAAAACAGGACATAGTTTCTTAAGACAAACAAACAAAAAGTATAACTTCACGTACGATGACTTTCCCTACATAAGCAACAAATTATAGGGCAATATTCCAAGAGATCCAGAATGCCTCATAAAAGATGTATCAAACAATGGTAGAAAACCATGGCTGATGAGAATTAAGCAATTAACTTGTGGATAGAAAGGCCAATGAAACTGGAAAGCACCAAAATTCAACAGTTTCATATTATCGATTCAAAAAAATTGTGCAAGAATCAAACCATCATTTTTTAGCTTAAAATATTACTTGTTGCCTTTCCCAAATCACTATAATTCCATAATTAGCTCAGACATTCATTACCTTGGACAAGATGTCAATAACTCCAAATAATTTAAATGAAGCAAATTAAGTAGTAATCAAATAACAAATACAAACAAACACAAGATTAAAAGAAAATTATGTAAGAATCGAACCAAAATAAGACAAACCCAAAGTATTCTCAGATTCCATGAACAAAGGAAAGTTATTTCAAAGTAATAAATAAATCATAAATCAAACATATTGTGCCACGAGAAGTGAAAAAGGTGGAGTAGCAACTGTGGCATCTCGAGACGCATAAGTGGTGAAGCACGATGGCGTTCAGTGGTGATGTCGGTTTGGAAGCCGCTGGAGAATCGATTAGGCTTGGAGGGAAAAAATAAATTGATTTTGACAAGGTGTGTTTTGTTATATTTATGCGGTGCGGGTAAAACCAATTAATACGATAGTTGGAGCATTAATTTATGCTATGCAACATCATCATTTTTTGGCCAAACATTGTATTGTACAAGTTAATACTATGCAGGGTCTTTAATGAGCTGGGAATACAATGTACCAAACACACCCTTAATAAACTATCCCCAACAATTTTCAACCTACACATCCTAGAGCTAGAATCAGTACTTTGAATCACCAGACAGCCGAAGTTGAGTAAAAGAAACGAAGCAAGCAGTTATTTGTATGGTGTTTGCCAGCTTCATGAACATCACATGTAATTAGCATGATTGAGAAATACATGATTAAAATCTCCTGAATCCATCTCATAATCGATACAGTCCGTTATGCAAAATTAACATGAACCCACGATCCAGACCAAATATATAAACCATTATTCAAGAAAATGCAAATACAACTAAATTATGCTCAAGGGAAAACCTAATTTATGATGCCCTTTTGGTGTGGTCAAAAGAGAGCAACAAAAATTGAGATGGAACCTAGTACCTTGAGTAATTTTCACTAGCCAGAAGTGCAATCTGAAGTTGATCTGATTCTGAGGTGCTAGCTCGAACAGTAATTTGGCCTCTGAGGTTTGTTTGTTCAATCCTGCACGGACAGCTATCTTATAACTTGGTCCAACGAAAAACTGAGACTGAATTTTGAAAATTTTAATTGAGATTTAAAATAATTTTTTTATTATAATTAAACAAATCTTATCTAATAAGGATTTAGAAAAAATTTCGCCTTAATTTCGTAACCAACCTTTATTGTCAAATCCATACCTAGGTGGACCGATTACCAACCCTCATTTTGTGTATGAACATGATTCTTTCATGGTCTGTACTCTGTAGTGATATACGTAGTGAGAAAAATTAATTTAAAATGTAAGTTGACATTTTAAAATGTAGTTATTTTAAGAGAAAATAATTTTTACTCTCAAAATTTCGTAAAATAAGCAATCATACTCATTTATTTATGAAAATTAACATATGCATCCCAAAAATTGGTAAAAGAATGTATACACCCTTAAAGTTTCGCAAAAAAGATAATTACACCTCGAAAATTTAGTTCAACAACTAAAAAACTAACAATATAAATTATGATATCAAATTAAAATATTTACCGTTGTTATCTCACTTCTCTCAATTCTAAAAATATGTCATTTATAATTAAATTTTGGGATATAGCTATATTTTTATGAAACTTTGGGGTTATATATTTTATTCCGTTAAATTTTAGAGATGTGTATGTCTATTTTCAAAACTAAGATATTATGATTGTCCGTTACAGAATTTTAGGGTGCATATATCCTTTTTCCCTTATTTTAACTTAAAATTTTTTGAAACACAGAGGGTTCAACTTTTTTATTTTTATATTTTCTTAGATGAGAAACTAATGTTATCTATTTTTTAATTTGGGGTCTTCACATGCAAAGTGGATAAATGAGTCAGGTTTTGAAAAATTCTCCATAATTTTAAATTTATTTGTTAAATTTAAATTTAATAAAACGCAATAAGAATATTGATTCACAATTTAAAAAATTGAGTTTTTTTTTTTAAATTAAAAATTATAATAAACACCATTTGAATTGAATTAGGATTTTTCAAAGTCCGGATCATTTGACATTACGCAAAACATGAGGGACATAAACAAAATAAAACTTGCGTTTTGACGGTGGCGACGCAGGGACTGCAGTGGTCCGCAAAAAACCCTCTCGATATATTTTATGAGAAAGAGGGGCATCGAATTGGCGAAGCCTTTTTCGTCTCTCCTCGGTTATTTTATTTATTTTATTTTATAAATTCGCCGCTGATTTAATTAATTAAACTGGTAAATTTCACTTTCGTTTTATTTCCCGTTCCTGTCTTAGGGTTTCGAGAACTTTTATCAAGTCGCTGGGATTTTATCAAGTTACTTTACGCGAGATTCGGAAGTTTTTGGAAGTCGTTTGTTTATTTTTTGTTATTATTATTATTTTTTTTTTTTTACTTTTGACTTGCTTTCAGGTTTATTTTTCTTTGCTGGGTTTAGTTTTCTCGTGCCCTAGAAAATATGGTAAGTTACTCTCAATCATCATTGCCCCGTTGTTTGGTTGGCCAGAAAATAAAACAAAAACTACATAATAATTGATTGTATTATTTTTTTTCCTTTTTGTGTTACGTGGACTTTGCAAGAACTTGTTCAAGGCTTTTCTAAAACGAAGATAATGTCAATGCAAAATTTGTTTCAAAAGCAAACTTACATTTTTTCAGGAAACCAATCAGGCATTGATGTTGTTTTTGGTTTTTAATTATCAATTTTGGCGATTCTTTCTATTCTGTAATCGACTTCTGTTTTTGCCCCTCTTTGCAGCTTCCTCTTTCTTTACTTAAAACTGCCCAAGGCCATCCCATGGTAAGAGATTTATCCTGGTTCTTTTACCTCATTAGAAAAAATCTGTTTTGGTGTATGTTATTTTCAGTGAAATTTGTGTCACTGTGATTTTTTTTCCTTCCTTTTTCGGTTATAATTCGTAATTTTTGGTGGTTTTGTGTTATAACAGCTTGTAGAACTGAAAAATGGGGAGACTTACAATGGGCATTTGGTCAATTGCGATACTTGGATGAATATCCATCTTCGTGAAGTCATCTGTACCTCTAAGGTACTATATTATGCTTTTATTTTGCTCTTTTATTTATTTATTTATTTATTTTTAACTATACTTCTATTGTATAGAGTATTTTTTGTTCTAT
>SKCR01006496.1:0-24750 GCA_019454045.1 Zanthoxylum bungeanum
TTTAATTTGTGAAATTAATTTAATTGGTTATAATTTAAATTTGTGACATGTGTTTTAATATTTTAATTCCTTTAAATTTAGTTTGTGAAATGTGTTTCAAAACGGAGGTCCAACAAGCGAACCCGAAGCTAATCCAGCGAATAAGATCTAACAAAATACCGATTCCCTTCCGATGACCGTTTCCCGCGACTTCCGCGACTTAAAAGGGCAGCGCCTCCAAATGAGACTCATTCTCGGGTTTCACATGCAAAAATATAATGCCTACAGTCGCCCCCACTTTGATGAGACTTGTGCAGTGTATGACTTTGAACAATCCTATCAAAGTTATGCAATGCATTTTCACTTACCTGGCTCGCCAGCTGCCACCTGACTTGTCTGCTGCTCCGCCGAGCTGATGATGCAGTGGACCTCGATCCTGCGACGCATCCCAATAACTGCAACCGACAACGGGGGCCCCGACCCTGGGTCGCATCCCAAAACCACTGAAAAAATGGGCCTCGGCTCGGGGACGCATCCCCAAAAATGATGCAGTGTGTCCACGACCTGGGACGCATCCCAATAACTGCACCGACAACGGGGGCCTCGACCCTGGGACGCATCCCAATACCGCTGACAAAATGGCCTCAGCCCGGGGACGCATCCCCCAAAAATGATGCAGTGGGTCCACAACCCTGGGACGCATCCCAATAACTGCAACCGACAACGGGGGCCTCGACCCTGGGATGCATCCCAATACCGCTGACAAAATGGGCCTCAGTCCGGGGACGCATCCCCTAAAAATGATGCAGTGGGTCCACGACCATGGGACGCATCCCAATAACTGCAACCGACAACGGGGACCTCGACCCTGGGACGTATCCCAATACCGCTGACAAAATGGGCCTCAGCCGGGGACGCATCCCCCAAAAATGATGCAGTGGGTCCATGACCCTGGGACGCATCCCAATAACTGCAACAGACAACGGGGGCCTCGACCCTGGGACGCATCCCAATACCGCTGACAAAATGGGCCTCAGCCCGGGGACGCATCCCCAAAAAATGATGCAGTGGGTCCACGACCCTAGGACGCATCCCAATAACTGCAACCGACAACGGGGGCCTCGACCCTGGGACGCATCCCAAAAACGTTGCCAAAATGGGCCTCGACCTTGGGATGCATCCCAAAACCTGCTGATGATAAGGGTTTACAACCCTGGGACGATTCCTCAAAATGCTGATAAAATATGGGCCTCAACCCTGGGACGCATCCCAATAAATGCAACAGACAACGGGGGCCTCGACCCTGGGACGCATCCAATACCGCTGACAAAATGGGCCTCAGCCGGGGACGCATCCCCCAAAAATGATGCAGTGGGTCCACGACCCTGGGACGTATCCCAATAACTACAACCGACAACGGGGGCCTCGACCCTGGGACGCATCCCAATAACGCTGCCAAAATGGGCCTCGACCTTGGGATGCATCCCAAAAACTGCTGATGATATGCGTTTACAACCCTGGGACGCATCCCCAAAATGCTGATAAAATATGAGCCTCAACCCTGGGACGCATCCCCAAAACTACTGATGCTGATGATGACGTAGGCATCGGCCTTGAGACTCATCTCTGAAACTGAAGGTGATGGGGGGCCTCGACCCTGGAACTCATCCCTACAACTGATACTGATGATAACGTAGGCCTCGGCCTTGAGATTCATCCCTGAAACTGAAACTGATGACGATGTATGCCTCGGCCCTAGGACTCATCCCCGCAACTGATGCTGATGTAGATGTGGGCCTCGCCCGCAAACTGATATTGATGTGGGCCTCGCCCCCAGGTTGATATTGATGTGGGCCTCACCCCCAGACTGATTTGGGCCTCGCCCCCAATCTGATGCTGATGTGGGCCTCGCCCTCAAACTGATATGGGCCTCGCCCTCAAACTGATACTAATGTGTTTCCATACCTGGAGTGTCATACCTGGCAAAACTGATCTGATCTCCCCATACCCGGAGTTCCGTACCTAGCAAAACTGATTCTGATGTCTCCATACCCGGAGTGCTGTACCTAGCAGAACTGATTCTGATAAAGATGTGGGCCTCGCCCCAGAGTGCCATACCCGGCAGAACTAATACTGAAACAATGTGGGCCTCGCCTCTAGAATGCCATACCCGGCAGAACTGCTATTGATACTGATATTTTATTTCAACATATTGTATTGCCTCTCACGAGATAATCTTGATAGCTAGACATATTTTCGTCCTCGACGAATGCTTCACGTCAAAACCAGAGAATCTTCAAAGTACTCGATACGCTCAAGTACGATCGTCTGAATAAGTGATCTGAACTAGACTGCTAGTGCGTGTGTGCCAAGGCTCTTTCGCAGCTTATTCCTTAAGTAAGCCAACTCGATGATTTCGCCTCGGAGAATCGGATCGGTGGGTCTAACCAACCTGGATGTCTCGATCACGTTCTGTGATTACGACAACATACTCAACATGATACGGTCTTCTTCATTTTGCTTGTCTCTTTCTTTTCTTTCTTTTCATCATTTTTTTTTCTTTCTCTTTTCTTTTCTCTTTTTCTTTTTCTGACACACCTACCCTTTAAGGTAGCATTTCTCTTCATGGTGGTCCTAATATTCGCCCATGGGTAGCTTCACGCTTATCGGTTATAGATGGTCTATATATATATATACTTTTTTCTTTTCTTTTCAGAGACTTTCTTTGCTTCCAACCATATCATATATCGTAGCCCTTATAAGCCAGGGTGGACATCCAGGCGAACAGTCATTCACCGATACACCATCTCTTTAACTAGTCATCTCGCCAACCGCTCAGGCTTCCACTGTTGAGATCTCGTAATCAGGTGCACGTGCGTCTAATTGAGATCAATTTATTCAGAATACCGGACGAGAGCTCGTCTCGCACTTATCGTTTCTAAGGTTTCTCTTTTCAGCATATAATGTCATCACCAGACATATGTCTAACTATCAAAGACTTCTCTCTCTTTTTTCTTTCTTTTTTTTTCACACTCCAAAGAATTATTCCTTTCAACCGCTGATAAAGTGGACTTCACCCCCCTGAGATCCATACCCTGGAAATCATGTTGATAGGGGCCTCTACCTTGGGATTCTTCCCCGAAACTGGTTCATTTTGCAACTGATACTGTGGGCTTTGTTCCCGAACTGTACTAAATGAAGTGGGTTCTCGACCTCGGACCGATGTGGGCCTCACCCCCAAAACCGATACTGATCTGGGCCTCGCCCGCAAACTGATACTGATGTGGGCCTCGACCCTGGGGTTCATACCCGAACCTGATACTGTGCTGTTGCTATTCTGATTGGCTTGGTTTTGCCGCTTTCTCTTTTTTCTTCTTCAAAACCCGTGAACATAAAACAAACACCAAAGAATGCAAAATGTGTTACGTGTATGCATGCATGCATGAATGAATTTTCTATCCCGTTGGGTTAGGTCTTCCGTTAATTCTCTGGGTGACTGCTCGGTCTTCTTTTACTCAGGCAAAGTACTGTTTCAATCTATCAATATTGATCCGCTCGGTGAACTCATTCCCTTCACAAATCTGACAGGCTCACTGCCCCGTTTCTCAATTTTCGAATGGCCATATTATCTTTTTTACTTGCTTCTTCCAAGGATTTCCCGTGTTCTGGACACCACTGAGCATCATAGTACCAAGGTCGAATGCTAATATATTCATGTTGCAGGTTGAAAGGAATAAACTCAGGTACGTAAGCGAAATGAACGTCTTTATTATCATTGAAAAAAAAAAGGTTCGAACAAATAGATAGAATCAATGTCTTTATTAATAAATGCTGGATCACAACTGAATAAGATCTGGGAGACATCATCTCCATAAATTGTAACTTTATTTTCCCTTACTTTCTTATTTCCTTCAACCATCAATTTCTCCAGGTACAGTAATTCCTCTTCCCATTCACTTCTCCCTTTTGCAACCACCGTCTCATCACTGTCTGAGAAGTTTTCCCAAAGATCCTCCCTCTGCTTTATTTCACTTTTACCACTGTTGCCCCGTATCCCCATGCGAGAAGTTTGGTAGTCGTGGGTTTGAATGACAAGGCTGTCGGGTAGGCCGGGGTCAATAATGTGGGTGGGTGGAGGTTTTCTGTGTATGTTGGCTTGTTCTTTTTCAGGGTTGGGTATTTTATGGGCATCAATGAGGTTTTGGATTTCATGCCTAAGGCGGATGCATTTATTAGTTTCATGGCCTTTTGCTGGTGGTGGTGACAGTAGAGGTTTAGCTTAAGGTAGTGTGGTACAGGGTTTGGAAGTGGTCTGGGCTCTAAGGGAATCATGAGTCCTTACTTTTCCAGCTCTCTAAACACCTCTAATAAAGGTCTAACAAGTTTAGAGAATCGTCTGTTCCTAACAGGGGCAACCTCAGGGGAAGTGGGCTTGGTCTCTGAAGGTTCCCCGATGATCTTTCCATTCTGATTGTTCATCTCTCTGTTATCGGTTATACAAAGTACGGTCAAACTGGCCACAACATTAGTCAGAACTTGCAATATCTCAATAATTCCAGTTACTTTGGTCTCCAATTGATCCAGGCGGGATCCCTCATTGGCTGACTCGTTCATGTTGGTTGATGGACTTCTGACAAGTCTCTCTGCTTTCCTAACCCAACGAGAATCTATAATGTCTTTTTGAGACATAGAGGGTGTTAACATGATGCATGTATGTATGAGATGCATGTAACATATAGAACATGCTAAATCAATTAAAATTTTTAAACAAATCGGCCCATTACCTTTTTAGAAGCTTTTGGGCTAAATGTCATAGGAGTGAACTCGTCCCAGTTTAAATGGCCCAACGAGTTCGTATCCCATGGCATGGAGCCCAACAAAATCCAAATGGTAATGTTCCGAACAGAAGCATAAAATGGCCCATCAACATTTAGAGGCTTTTGGCCCAATCGTCATAAGGTACGTTCTTGTCCTAGTTTAAATGGCCCAACAAGCCCATATCCCATGACAAATAGTCCAAATGGATCCAAACGAAGATGTTCCCAAAACACAAACGTAAAAAACAATTCAAGCGTAAAACAGTAAATTCTACAAGGTGGCCCATCAACATTTAGAGGCCTTTGGCCCAATCGTCATAAGGTACGTTCTTGTCCCAGTTTAAATGGCCCAACAAGCCCATATCCCATGACAAATGGTCCAAATGGATCCAAACGAAGATGTTCCCAAAATATAAACATAACAAGATAATTCAAGCGTAAAACAGTAAATTCTACAAGGTGGTCCATCAACATTTCAGAAGCTTTGGGCCTAATGGTCATAGGATACGAACTCGCCCCAGTTTAAATGGCCCAGCAAATTCACAATTCTGACAAGAAGCCCAACTGCATCCAAATGAGGATGGTCCACAAGCACATGCTCAAGGAAATAATTGTTACTTTAGCCATACAACCCCGGTCTATGGGTGGGTTCGTGAGAGTATAGACAAAGACCCTTGCTTGCGAAGGATTGCCCACAACTAGGTCTCCTCACTCAAGGGTTCGAGCAACCAAGCAAGCTCACCTTTTTTATACCTTGCGGTACGTGCCAACAAGTCATGGTGTGTGACTAACTGTCAAATGGATTTCTTATTGCAGATTCCCCAGAGGGAGGGTGGAGCGAACTCTCTTAAATACCCAAGCCTCTTAGGCTCTAATCGCTTGGTGATAGGTATAAGCAACAAGTCCTCAAAATTAGTCTGTCACAACAGGCCAATGGTAGTGACTATTTAGGTGCCTCCACAGCTTTTCCTCGAAAGGTAGTGAATGAAGGAAGACACCAAACTATTACCTAGCCTTAAAAGATGCCTTTGATCAAACCCTCATTTTACCCATTATAGACACGGTTAATTAAAACACAAATCCAAGCATTACAAGAGAATATTTCGGGGCCGATTCTCTATCCCCAGTAGAGTCGCCAGAATGTGGGGACACAGGAAACCTGGGCGACGCGCGGCCCGGTTGGGAGTACGGAGTAGCCACGGGGGACTAAACCGGAGAATGATGGAGTCGCCACCTGGTGTGAACCGGAAAATACAATGGAAGACCTCAAACCGTTGGATTCGGAATGGTCCCTTACTTATGTCACTTGTACTGAAAGGATTTTTGTAATAATTTAATCGAGCCTAAATAACACTTATTTCCAAGAGTGCACCATAATCCTAAGTTCACATACATGAAGATAAAGTCTTTTTCAATAGCAAACATATTACATCATAAGAATTCAATATTCATGCAAACATAAACGCAAGACAACCATAGCAATATTGGCATGCAATATAAAGGAAATCAAAATAACGGCGAACATATCATGTTATAAGCGCATTATAAAAGCCAATGAAATAAGATAAAATAACCACATAATAAACGGAGTCAAAACAAGCGCATGACATGAAGGGATAAAAGATGCAAATTCAAATATGCGAAAGAGGAGTAATTAAAGATACATCCGTATATTAAAGGTAAACGTGCCATGATGTAATGCCAAAGAATGTGGCTAACATGAGTGAAAGAAAGGAATACCAAGAAGAAGAGAAATATAATGTGTGCCTATACTCATGTAACTACTACACAAATTTCAATTAAGCATGTTATATGTGATGCAAGATTATGCAATGAGATGTCATATGAATAAATAATATGGAAAAGAAAGCACGACAAAACATTGCATAATGAACAGAAATAAAATGCATGAATAAAATGATATTTTTGCAAAACAGTGATAAGTCGCGTAATAAACAGCGCGGCAAAACATCGTGGTAAAGTAGCCTTAAGGCATTTTCCCTCGAATAGAGGACCTTTAACCCACCCTAGTTAAGCCCATGCGCATGCATGCATGATAACGTGCAACAAATAAAATGCATGAATGAAATGGTAATGTTCGAATGATAAATAAATAACACATAACGAAAAGTAAATAACAAAGCGCGGCGAAGTATTGTGATAAAGGTAGATCGTAGGCTTTTTGTCCCTCCAAGTGGAGGACCTTTAATCCGACTTACTAGGCCCATGCGCACACAACACAATGCATACATACGAAACAAAAGTGAATACAAAGATACCCGGCGCGGCGAAGCATCATGGTAAAGGATTTTAACCTCTTCAATTAGAGGACCTTTCACTGCACTTACGAAGCCCATGCGCTTATCTCAATGCATATATATGAAACAAAAGTAAATACAAAGATATCGGATTTCGTATACCCGATTGAACATGTCTTACATCCAATCGAATACACATCGTCCGCGTGGCGTAGCATCGTGGTAAATGATTTCAACCTCTTCTTAATTAGAGGACCTTTCATCGCACTTACTAAGCCCATGCGCTTATCTCAATGCATATATATGAAACAAAAAGGTAAATGTAAAAATATCGGATTCCATGTACCCGATTGAACATATCTCGCATCCAATCAAATATACATTGACCGGCGCGGCGAAGCATCGTGGTAAAGGATTTTAACCCCTTCAATTAGAGGACCTTTCATCACACTTACTAAGCCCATGCGCTCGATCATATCATTACGCTAACAAGTAATATGCGAAATTAAATAATGAATAATAAACACATCAAAACATAAAACAAACTATGCATCGTTTGCTCAAATGGTACGTGGAGTTGTATCCCGAGTGCAGATCATACTACCGTCCATTCGGAATCGGCTATGAAATTTACGTCCGGGTTTCCATCCTATATACCACGAGAGGCGACACATTTTCATTTTAATCAAGGGCCACAATCATGCATTTTTATCATAATAATCATGCAAACGAAACTCAATAAATAATAAAAATAAAACTGAAAACGGATGTGAAAAATACCCTCAGGCCTAACCTTTTTCGTCGACTCTCGGACTCGTGTTTCGCGGTGATCGGAAGGCTAAAGCTCCGTAACTTTTCTGGTTCACTGGTTTGCGTTTCCCCTCGCTGTTTCGCTGCTCAAGCTACTGTTTTGATTCTGTTTTGCTGTTGTATTTTGGTCACTATTTTTGGTGTTTTAGGCTACTGTTTTAAGGCTAATTCAGGGACTGTTTTGTGGGTTATTTTAGGGACTATTTTTGAACTATTCTTGATGCAGTTTCAGAGACTGTTTTGGTACAGTTTTAGAGCTGCTTATGGGGACTGCATGGGAGCATTTAAGGGCTATTTGCGTGAGTTGAAGGCTTGTGATGGGCGTGAAAAGTGATCAATGGGCAGAGGGCGTGAGGCTCATGTGTGTAAGGGCTTCATATGTGGCAGTTCAGTTTGTGTGTTCAACGTGAAATGGGGTTGTGTGGCAGAATGGGTGGAGAGTTATATGGTGCTGTGATGTGGATTGTGGTGAGAGGGGATGGTGGGGACGTGTTGGATGACAGAAGCGTGAAGGTGGCTGAGTGCTTTGAGGGTTTTATTGGCGTGAGGTGCTAAGGTGGCTATGTAGGCTGATGAATGCTTCGTCAACTGCAGTGTATGAAGTGCGTGAACTATTTGTTATGTGTGTGGCTTCGGTGAGGGGTCCTTAGGGTTTGTTATTGGGTTTGACGAGAGTTTTGTAGGGCTATGGTTGGTTGTGTGGATGTTTTTGTGTATGGTCAGGCCTTGTGTTTGAGGGCTTCTTGGTTGTGTCAATGTAGAGAGTTTAGGGGCAGTTACGTGAGGTTGTGGCTGTTATGGCTTCTAGTGGGGTCTACATGTATGGGGTTTGTTGCTGTTTGAACGTAAAAGACGTATGATCGATAGAGTATTACGTGAGGGTTGGTTTCGGTTTGTTTGTTTTTATTTTTTTTTGTTTGGCCGTAAGGTGAGAGAGGAGAGAGATGGAAGGTGGTATGTGTGAGAGAGATTAGGGTTTCTATTTGTTTTATTTTTTTGGTTTGTCGTGGAGATTAGAGAGAGATGAAGAGATGAGAGAGCGCCTAGGGTTTGCTTAGTGTGTCCTTTATAGTGAGAGGGTAGGGTTAGGGTATATTGTGTGTGCATGGTTTTTAAAAGGAAACAAATCAATTAATAGGGAGAGATTTGATAATTAAATGATGGATTTAATTGCTTTATTTAGGGAAATAATAATTATAATTTTGGTGAGAATTTCTTAAATTGGTTTGTGATTTTATTAATTTTAGGAATTAGGTTTACTTATCGTTAATATCCCTAGTTAGAGTATTATCGATTGGACATCGATAATACGTAAAATACTAGTATTGCACTTGTGCGCATTTGTGAGGATACAACGACATAGTTCTCATATTTTGGGTATAGGATACTCATGCAAGTGTAATAGGAGGTTGTGTTTCACCGATGGTACGGGAAACAGCTTCGCTCTGGATAGACCCCCTCGGAATTCCATTGGTAGTATGACTATGTGTCTATGGAAGTCCGAAATCAGGGTAGGTGTATTTAGTCTTAACCTGAGACTTGCACCGCTAATACTTATGACAATCGATATACTTTAGTTGAGGTCGTCCAGGGCTTTAACCGGTTCTGTGTATGCCAATTCTGGGTATATTGAGAATCGTAGAGTATTGGGTGTGATGTCAAGACGGAAATATCACTCCAGTCATAGTGGAGATGATGTCATGTAGGACACGGGACTGGTGCTCTTGTATGCTGCAGCTATCGGGATATTATGACTAGGTCATGTATATCCGATTACAGAGACTGGTTACCAAACATCCGACATGTGCTTCGTACGGGACAGACACAATTCCAGCCCCAGGCCTAGCACTTGACAGTCTGATACTGGATCGATATGCACGATACTATGTATACTACGCCTGATACAGATCTTAATATTCCTATAAGAATATTTCAGGAGAATTGGGTAGGCATGGCGCTTTGCTAGAAGCCAACCTGGTCTTGTGAATCGGTAAAAGTAGTACTTGGTACGTACGTATTCGGATAGTCCGATGACCGTATTTACTGCCAACATATCCGGAGATCTCATGGGTCGCTCCCCGAGGATTCACCGATGACGTATGACTCGCACTTTGATTAATCTGAGATTAATTAGAAGAGATAGAGAAAATTAATCTGGGATTAATTACGGAGATATTTTATCGGGGATAAATTATCGTTTAAAGAGAGATAAAGATTAATTGGAATTAATCGGTAAAATTAATATGTTCGATATATAATCGAAATTAGATTTCGACGCGGAATTGAAATTGGATTTTAATTCGGGCGAAAGAATTAATTTAGAATTAATTCGTTAGCGATGTGAATAGTGATTTCGCTAGGCGTAATTATTTAATTACGACACGACGGAAAATTCGTTAATTTGGAATTAGCGAAACCGAGCCCGAGAGTGGTTGCGAGCGCATTCGCATTTCGAATTCGAGTGCGGCACGCAAATCACATCAAGTGTCAAATTGCTAGTCACATCAATTGTCAAATCACTTGTCACTTTGAGTGATGTAACATGACATGTTGTCACTTTTATAAAGTGACTTGATGTGAAAAGTAAAAGTGATGGGTAAAAGGTGAAAAACATTGATTGATTTTTTGCTTTTTGACTTTTTGGTTTTTGAAAAAATATTGTATATATGTTTTATTTATTTTTGGAAAATAAGATAATAACATATATTACAATTTTTCTCTCCCCTCACTTTAAGTAATTCGGTTCTCTCTCTCCATTTTGGCTAGGGTTTCACGTTTTTCTTGAAACCAACTCTCCTCATCGCTCTTGTTCACGGCTTCAAGCCATTTTCTTCATTTCTTCTTCTCCAATCTAGGCTTGAGCGTGAGAAGCATGAAGATAGATAGTGCTAGCACACACATGGGTTTATACAAAGGTGATAGGGTAGTGAACTTGTGAGCTTGGAATCTTTTTGAACCTTGAAGCTTGGAGTTTCCATGAAGTAGGCCAAAACCGAGCAGTCCAGTAGCTCCAAGGAGGCCAAAACCGAGCTTAACAAGGAGGAAGAAGTGACTTTTCTTCCTAGCATCAAACCATTCAATGTGAGTATGTATTCCGCCTTACTCCTTGAAGTATTCATGCGTTTTTCTTGCTTGATTTCATGATTCTTGGGACCTAATTAGAAACCAACATATGTGTCTCATAAGAATCACCAGAATCCATGATATATATGCATGATGGTAAGTCATACTCTGCTCTAACATGTTATGCTTTTAGAAAATACTTTTGAAAATTGGGATCCGTATCTAAAAAAAACTGAAAACTGTATCTTAAAAGTGTAAACTGTATTTGAAACTGAAAACTGCTCTGTGTTCAGGAAAACGACTCAACTGGACGTCACTGTACACCCAGGAAAACGACTCAACTGGGTGCCTCTGAAACTGGTGGTGCCCTACGCCAAGGAAAATGACTCAACTGAACGTAGAACTCTATGTCCAGGAAAACGACTCAACTGAACATAACCACCACTAGAGTCCAGGTACACGAACCGAAGCCGTCATCCTGACTCTCTACATGTGCACATGTCTCTGTCCGTCAATTCCATCTCTGTGTCTCAAGTTATATACTGGGGTGAGGTTTTATCCCATACCCCGAAAACCATAAAATCATAATCCATATCATGAAACCGTAAAAACATATACTGTATCTTAAAACAGAAAGGAAACTTTTTCTGAAAACTAATTTGTCTTTCAAAATGTTTGAAGCTTTTCTTTGAAACATTTGAAATCTTTGAAACATTTGAAATCTTTGAAACCATTCTTATCTTTTGCTCAATCACTGAAAACTTTGGCACACACACACACACATGCAGATGCTTTCTCGTAATGTCATATATGCACATAAACACATTCAAGCATACTCATAGATTTATAATGTGCGAATTCTAATCTTATGCTTTCATCTCTAATGAATTTAAAATCCATAGTTTTATACTATTCTATCATACTATCTATCATACTACTTACTAATTCTACACTTATACTTGTAATTACATTCAAAGCTTGATGTTGCATTACTTTATACACATACACTCAATTTCATAAAACCAGAATTCTAAATCATAGACATATATTATTTTATATGCAATTCTAACTACACGCATGTAATATCTTATATTCATATACACACAATCAAAGCTCTTCTACTATCTCGGACTTCAAACGTATACGAGTCTCAATTTCTTAATTCTTAAACTTATTTACCATTTCCTAACTATCAGCTTGTGCTCCGGAATCTCATGTCATAAACTTTCATATATCCTCATGTTATGCGTATGCTACTCATTTATGCTCTCTATCATCTTATATACATGTATCTGTACTCATGGTGCTAAACATATATATATATATATATATATACACACACCACACACACACACACACACACACACACACACACACACTCACTCTCGCATGAACTTGGACTTTTGTATTCACACCAGTCTTATATGCTTACTAGTTCATGTTTACTCATGTATACCAATATTCTTATATATTGCATAAGTTACAAACTTCCATTTATATCACTAGTTTCGTATATGTTTATCTCATTTATAACTTTAATCGCATTCCCTAGGGTGTAGTTTATACAACCCCCATACCCAGTTCTTATTTAATTATAATCATAAACATAACATTATTCATATACCTTATCTACTATATACATATAAACTCAATGGTTATACTTAGATATGCAGCTCTTTACTTTCACATGCTCCTGCTTATCTTTACTCATACATCTGTTTATTCCTTCTACATTCTTCTTTAAATAAGTATATAAATGTATATAGGTTTCATACATATAACTATATACAACTTTATTATATTACTTATTTCGAACATTATTAAATCTATCAAGTACTCACAGCATTAGTTACTTACCTGGCTTCGCGGACACCCCAAACCTGGACCCGATCTATCAAAACAAATCACAACATCTGTCAGAACCGCTATTTGCGGAACATTCTACCCAACTATGATAAACTACGGACTTTCTCAAAATCTACGAATCCTCTCTGATTCTACCATTCAAACTTCATTACTCTAATATATGCTTATATATACTATTCTAAACTTGCTAAATGGTTCAGATTCTCACTTTACGCGTTTGCGGTAAAACTTACGGAAAAGTTTCCGTAAACGCTACGGAAGGGTCTCGAACCCTCCGAACTAATCCAGAATTACTTGATTACCCTCGCAACATCATATTCATATCCTAACCAAGGTTACGATCAACTACGTACATTCGCGTGAGAAACTCTTTTTTACCGAAAACTCGCTAATACAACCGGATCGATCAAATCTAATTCGTTCCTCCCCGGATTCTACCATATTTATCATTTTAACATATTAAATCATATCTAATTCGATTCATGTCAATTTACTATACTACGAAACTACTGGAAACACCGAATATAAGGCTACAAACTTTAAAATAATAAATTCTAAAGGGAGAGTCGTACCAAAATTCCGAGGCCACATTTGGACTCCCAACGGCTATACGAACACGCTGGTGCGATCGGAATTTCGATATGAGTTACTATTCATCTAGGTCTACTATTCATCTGAATCTTCTTTTTTCTCGTTTCGCTGCAACCGGCCGATGTTCGGTGAAACCGACTCCGCATACTTGTAGTACTCTCCGAGAGCTTCGATTTGGCAGGTGGCTCGGGTCGTGAAACGAAGCGACGGGCCGGGATCGGGACAACCAAGGTCGTGACTTTCTTCTCTAGAATACGCCGGATTCCGGCGTCCTTTGGCCGGCCGCCGGCAGCAGGAGGTCGGGGGTGGGCCGCTGGTCAATTTGGTGGTGGTGCGCAGGCCGACGGTGGCCGGAATGTGGCGGGTGCAAGGAGGAAATAATGATTTTGAATTTTGGAGATGGGGGTCGTTTTAGGGGTTTTGTTGGGTTTTGTCTTTTCTGCAATTAATGAAAACCTCAAGGCTTTAAATACTAGCTGGAAAAATATCATATAAGCCCTCGCAAAATTACTGATTAGCCCCTATTCTGGAACCTTCTGGAATATAGCAAATTCGGAGCTCTTCTGATGCGATTCTCGAAAAGTGTTCAACACGAAAGTTGTTCATCTCGGAAAAACGAGTCTGATGGTTCAAGAACCAGCTGAATCAGAGTTTGTTTGCTAATTCTCTGGTCAAACAGTAAACTTTATTTGTTTTACAAAATTCACGTAACTGACTTTTGATCTCACGTGTTTTCCAACGCGATAAATATTCATATTATGATATTCTAAACCGTATACCACCGCTAAAACTCTTATTATTCATTATCATCATGCTCCGAGACTATTACGTTAAACCGGGAATCTTCTAGAACGGTCCCGAAAATTTGGGATGTTACATTCACACCCTCCATCTAAAAATTTCGTCCTCGAAATTTCTCCGTCCTTATAACTGCTGATCAAAACCCGATCGAATATGCGAAAACTATCTCACTTTAAACTTCACCGTCATCCTAACTCTCTACATGTGCACATGTCTCTGTCCGTCAATTCCATCTCTGTGTCTCAAGTTATATATTGGGGTGAGGTTTTACCTCATGCCCCGAAAACCATAAAATCATAATCCATATCATGAAACCGTAAAAACATATACTGTATCTCAAAACTGAAAGGAAACTTTTTCTGAAAACTAATTTGTCTTTCAAAATGTTTGAAGCTTTTCTTTGAAACATTTGAAATCTTTGAAAATATTCTTATTTTTGCTCAATCACTGAAAACTTTGGCACACACACACACACACATGCAGATGCTTTCTCGTAATGTCATATATGCACATAAACACATTCAAGCATACGCACAGATTTATAATATGTGGATTCTAATCTTACATGCTTTTATCTCTAATGAACTTAAAATCCATAATTTCACACTATTATCATACTATCTTACTAATTCCTACACTTATACTTGTAATTACATTCAAAGCTTGATACTGCATTATTTTATACACATACACTCAATTTCATAAAACCAGAATTCTAAATCATAGACATATATTTATTTCATATGCAATTCTAACTAACACGCATGTAATATCTTATATTCATATACATACAATCGAAGCTCTTCTACTATCTCGGACTTCAAACATATACGAGTCTCAATTTCTTAATTCTTAAACTTATTTACCATTTCCTAACTATCAGCTTGTGCTCCGGAATCTCATGTCATTAACTTTCATATATCCTCATGCCATGCGTACGCTACTCATTTATGCTCTCTATCATCTTATATACTTGTATCTGCACTCATGGTGCTAAACATACATATATATATATATACACACACACACACATATATATATACACTCACTCTCGCATGAACTTGGACTTTTGTATTCACACCAGTTTTATATGCTTACTAGTTCCTATTTACTCATGCATACCAATATTCTTATATATTGCATAAGTTACAGTCTTCCATTTATATCACTAGTTCGTATATGTTTATCTCATTTATAACTTTAATCCCATTCCCTAGGGTGTAGTTTCTACAACCCCCATACCCAGTCTTATTTAATTATAATCATAAACATAACATCATTCTTATACCTTATCTATCTATATACATATAAACTCTCTGGTTTATACTTAGATATGCAGCTCTTTACTTTCATATGCTCATGCTTATCTTTACTCATACACGCTTATTCCTTCTACATTCTTCTTTATATAAGTATATAAATGTATATAGGTTTCATACATATAACTATATACAACTTTATTATATTACTTATTTCGAACACTATTAAATCTATCAAGTACTCAAAGCATGAGTTACTTACCTGGCTTCGCGGACACCCCAACCTGGACCCGATCTGTCAAAATAAATCACAACATCTGTCAGAACCGCTATTTGGGAAACTTTCTACTCAACTATGATAAACTACAGACTTTCTCAAAATCTACGAATCCTCTCTGATTCTACCATTCAAACTTCATTACTCTAATATATGCTTATATATATTATTCTAAACTTGCTAAATGGTTCAGATTCTCACTTTACACGTTTGCGGCAAAACTTACGGAAAAGTTTTCACAAATGCTGCGAAAGGGTCTGGAACCCTCGGAACTAATCCAGAATTACTTGATTACCCTCGCAACATCATATTCATATCCTAACCAAGGTTATGATCAACTACGTACATTCGAGCGAGAAACTCTTTTTTTACCGAAAACTCGCTAATACATCCTGATCGACCAAATCTAATCCGTTCCTCCCCGGATTCTACCACATTTATCGTTTTAACATATTAAATCATATCCAATTCGATTCATGTCAATTTACTATACTACGAAACTACTGGAAACATCCGAATATAAGCCTACAAACTTTAAAATAACAAATTCTAAAAGGAGAGTCGTACCGAAATTCTGAGGCCATATTTGGACTCCCAACGGCCATACGAACACGCTGGTGCGATCGGAATTCCGATCAGAGTTACTGTTCATCTAGGTCTATTATTCATCTGAATCTTCTTTTTCCTCGTTTCGCGTGCAACAGGCCGATGTTCGGCAAAACCGACTGCGCATACTTGTAGTACTCTTCGAGAGCTTCGATTTGGTAGGTGGCTTGGGTCGTGAAACGAAGCGACGAGCCGGGATCGGGACAACCAAGGCCGTGACTTTTTTATCGAGAATACGCCGTATTCCGGCGTCCTTTGGTCGGCCGCCGGTAGCAGGGGTCGGGGGTGGGCCGCTGGTCAATTTGGTGGTGGTGCGCCGGCCGACAGTGGCCGGAATATGGCCGGCGTAAGGAGGAAACAATGATTTTGAATTTTGGAGATGGGGGGTCGTTTTAGGGGTTTTGTTGGGTTTTGCTTTTTCTGCAATTAATGAAAACTTCAAGGCTTTAAATACTAGCTGGGAAAATATCATATAAGCCCTCGTAAAATTACTGAACAGCCCCTATTTAGGAACCTTCTGGAATATCACAAATTCGGAGCCCTTCTAATGCGATTTTCGAAAAGTGTTCAACACGAAAATTGGTCATCTCGGAAAAAGGAGTCCGATGGTTCAATAACCAACTAAATCAGAGTTCGTATGCTAATTCTGTGGTCAAAATAGTAAACTTTACATGTTTTACGAAAATCGCGTAACTGACTTTTGATCCCACGCGTTTTCCAACGTGATAAATATTCATATTATAATATTCTAACCCGTATAGCACCGCTTAAACTCTTATTCTTCATTATCATCATGCTCTGAGACTATTACGTCAAACCGGGAATCTTCTAGAACGGTCCCGAAAATTTGGAATGTTACATTCACCCCTCTTTCTAAAAATTCCGTCCTCGAAATTTCTCCGTCCTTGTAACTGCTGATCAAAACCCGATCGAATATGCGAAAACTATCTCACTCTAAACTTCACTGATATCACTTCTCTATCTCAACTCTGAACTAACCATTATCCATAAACTAAGATCCTTAACAGCCCGCCTACAGCTTTAAACTGATTATACTGATCTGGTTCTCATCTCTGGCTATACCGATCTGGTTCTTATCTCTAACTGTACTATTCTGGTTCTGATCTCGAGTCCTCTTGCCTCACAAGGGCCCTATACTGATTCTATCTTATTCTTGCTGATTTTTTGCTCAAAAGGCTACAAGGGTACTAATTGAAACTAATCTCCTCCCAAACGGAGATAACTAATCTATACACATCAATCGAGTCACCCATGGACTCAAATTCAGGCAAGCAAAGCACTAAATAATATAATCAAATCACGTCAAACAATCATAGAAGATACACACAAAGACCTACATGGTCCTTACCAAACTGAAGATAATCTCCGACAGTTGGATCCCCACAGTTGCAGTCACTGACTTCTAGACCATGCTACTAACTGACTCTTAAACCATGCTCTGATACCAACTTTGTAACATCCCGCCTAGGCCAGGATGCTACCGACAGGAGACAGGCTAACCCTACCTCCATAAGCCTCTTACTTTGACGAAATTTTGACATGATGTATTCGTAACATCATGCAACCTGGCTTATAGCCAGCACCATGAGACAACCTGCTCAAACAAACTCAACAAATATGCAAACTCACTAGCCTCAGGCCTGAACTCAATGAACAAAAGTAAATCACTTGGCCTCCGGCCAGAACTCAAAATAAAACTACACAATTACTTAACTTTAACATAAGAGATACAAATGTATATACAAATACACGGGCCGTGAGGACCCATAACTCGACCCATGAGTCAAAATGCTCTTGACTGTAAATGGGGCGATCCACTATCTTCAAAGTCTTCACAGAAAACATGCTGGCCAAGTATGTCAGCTACAGACCTGCAAAACTAACAAACTATTTTGATTTGACTCATAAGACTCAGTAAGTAATCAAACTCATAACTACAGCATAAACACACAATAGCTTATATTTTCGTTCCATTAAATTTCTTAACCTGTCTTTTACTGTAATCAAGCAATTACATTTCCCTCCTTAACTCTCAAATTGTATACAACTCTCATATAAGATTACATAGTTAACATAATAATCAAAGCGTACTATTTAAATTCTGATTAACTTCTTTATTTTTCAGATGTCTGAAGTATCATCAATTCAGCTTTCTCTATACTATTACTCATCTCATTCTTTTATTACTTACATACAGTCTAAAATTAAATCATTCACTTACATCTTTACATCACATTTATGTTACTAATCTTACACACTTACTTGAATTCATAATGCTCTATAATGCATAAACGAACACCAAACCTCATACGTACCTCATAAGTCATAATTCTATAACACCTGTATATCGTGCTCATAATATATAACATATATTCATTGTAAGTCATAAATCTCTTATGCATACATATGTACCAACATATATTCTTAAGTAGCGTTATGTTCATTTATCTTAAACTAAAAAGTTCAAATCCATTGTCACTGACCATGCTACTATATACTTGTATTCTACACATGTTACTTCGATATGAACATGCTACATACAAAATCATCCACATATATACGTAAGCACAATAATAAGATCATGTATCAATGTTAACGTATGAATCTAATATACTCATGCTATGATGCTTTGTCAAGTACTATATGTGTCTCATAAGAATCACCAGAATCCATGATATATATGCGTGATGGTAAATCATACTCTGCTTTAACATTTATGCTTTTAGAAAATACTTTTGAAAACTGGAATCTGTATCTAAAAAAACTAAAAATTGTATCTTAAAACTGTAAACTGTATCTGAAACTGAAAACTGCTTTGCGTCTAGGAAAACGACTCAACTGGACGTCACTCTACACCCAGGAAAATGACTCAACTGGGTGCCTATGAAACTGGAGGTGCCCTACGCCCAGGAAAATGACTCAACTGAACGTAGAACTCTATGTCCAGGAAAATGAATCAACTGGACATAACCACCACTAGAGTCCAGGTACACGAACCTAAGCCGTCATCCTGACTCTCTAAATGTGCACATATCTCTGTCCGTCAATTCAATCTCTGTGTCTCAAGTTATATAATGGGGTGAGGTTTTACCTCATGCCCCGAAAACCATAAAATCATAATCCATATCATGAAACCGTAAAAATATATATTGTATCTCAAAACTGAAAGGAAACCTTTTCTGAAAACTAATTTGTCTTTCAAAATGTTTGAAGCTTTTCTTTGAAACATTTGAAATCTTTGAAAACATTCTTATCTTTTGCTCAATCACTGAAAACTTTGGCACACACACACACACATATGCAGATGCTTTCTCGTAATGTCATATATGCACATAAACACATTCAAGCATACTCACAGATTTATAATGTGCGAATTCTAATCTTACATGCTTTCATCTCTAATGAACTTAAAATCCATAATTTCATACTATTATCATACTATCTTACTAATTCTACACTTATACTTGTAATTACATTCAAAGCTTGATGATGCATTACTTTATACACATACACTCAATTTCATAAAACCAGAATTCTAAATCATAGACATATATTTATTTCATATGCAATTCTCACTACACGCATGTAATATCTTATATTCATATACACACAATCGAAGCTCTTCTACTATATCGGACTTCAAACGTATACGAGTCTCAATTTCTTAATTCTTAAACTTATTTACCATTTCCTAACTATCAGCTTGTGCTCCAGAATCTCATGTCATAAACTTTCATAAATCCTCATGCCATGCGTATGCTACTCATTTATGCTCTCTATCTTCTTATATATATGTATCTGTACTCATGGCGCTAAACATATATACATACATATATATATACATATATATTCACTCTCGCATGAACTTGGACTTTTGTATTCACACAAGTCTTATATGCTTACTAGTTCCTATTTACTCATGCATACCAATATTCTTATATATTGCATAAGTTACAGACTTCAATTTCTATCACTAGTTCGTATATGTTTATCTCATTTATAACTTTAATCTCATTCCCTAGGGTATAGTTTCTACACCCCCCATACCCAAGTCTTATTTAATTATAATCATAAACATAACATCATTCATATACTTTATCTATCTATATACATATAAACTCACTGGTTTATACTTAGATATGCAACTCTTTACTTTCACATGCTCATGCTTATCTTTACTCATACATCTGTATATTCCTTCTATATTCTTCTTTATATAAGTATATAAATGTATATAGGTTTCATACATATAACTATATATACAACTTTATTATATTACTTATTTCGAACAGCATTAAATCTATCAAGTACTCACAGCATGAGTTACTTACCTGGCTTCGCGGACACCCCAAACCTGGATGCGATCTGTCAAAACAAATCACAATATCTGTCAGAACTGCTATTTACGGAACTTTCTACTCAACTATGATAAACTACGGACTTTCTCAAAATCTACGAATCCTCTCTGATTCTACCATTCAAACTTCATTACTCTAATATATGGTTATATATACTATTCTAAACTTGCTAAATGGTTCAGATTCTCACTTTACGCATTTGCGGTAAAACTTACGGAAAAGTTTCCGCAAACGCTACGGAAGGGTCTCAAACTCTCTGAATTAATCCAGAATTACTTGATTACCCTCGCAACATCATATTCATGTCCTAACCAAGGTTACGATCAACTACGCTCATTCGCGCGAGAAACTCCGTTTTATCAGAAACTCGCTAATACAACCGGATTGATTAAATCTAATCCGTTCCTCCCCGGATTCTACCACATTTATCGTTTTAACATATTAAATCATATCCAATTCGATTCATGTCAATTCACTACACTACGAAACTACTAGAAACATCCGAATATAAAACTATAAAGTTTAATATAACAAATTATAAACGGAGAGTCGTACCGAAATTCTGAGGCCATATTCAGACTCCCAACGGCCATAAGAACGCGCTGGTACAATCGGAATTCCGATCGGAGTTACTGTTCATCTAGGTCTACTATTCATCCGAATCTTCTTTCCTCGTTTCGCGTGCCGGGATTGGGACAACCAAGGCCGCGACTTTCTTCTCGTGAATACGCCAAATTCCAGCGTACTTTGGCCAGCCACCGGCAGCAGAAGGTCGGGGTGGGCCGCTGGTCAATTTGGTGGTGGTGTGCCGGCCGACAGTGGCCAGAATGTGGCCGGCGCAAGGAGGAAACAATGATTTCGAATTTTGGAGATGAGGGGTCGTTTTAGGGGTTTTGTTGGGTTTTTCCTTTTCTGCAATTAATGAAAACCTCAAGGCTTTAAATACTAGCTGGGAAAATATCATATAAGCCCTCGAGAAATTACTGATCAGCCCCTATTCTGAAACCTTCTGGAATATCGCAAATTCGGAGCCCTTCTGATGCGATTCTTGAAAAGTGTTCGGCACGAAAGTTGTTCATCTCGGAAAAAAGAGTCTGATGGTTTAAGAACCAACTCAATCGGAGTTCGTTTTCTTATTCTGTGGTCAAAACAGTAAACTTTACGCGTTTTACGAAAATCGCGTAACTGACTTTTGATCCCACGCGTTTTCCAACGCGACAAATATTCATATTATGATATTCTAACCTGTATAGCACCGCTTAAACTCTTATTATTCATTATCATCATGCTCCGAGACTATTACGTCAAATCGGGAATCTTCTAGAACGGTCCCGATAATTTGGGATGTTACACCCTGTTAAGGTGTCATCATGATATCTTTGGTATTCAGAGACTTCATCAGTTTCATCTGCTCCTTGAGATATACAATTCAGGTTTTCTGTTAATTTTCTAATTTGATATGTCATCCTCTTTATGGATTATGCTTGACTCTGAAATTGTGCATCAAATTGATCTTCCTATACCTCAAGCCAATCTTTGAGCATGTGAATAAACTGATCTTCCTCTGATAGTTCTGGTTCTTGATGAAGATCATAGGTGGATGGTGGATAAGATGGAAAATGAGGTTCAGTGAAATATGTTGGTTCTTCATATTTTTAATGATTCTGATAATTCTGCCACCGTGAAATGTATATGCATTGATCACTCGAGTGGTTACCATCGCATATTTCACATCTCCCCATTGCATTCTATTGAGCAAATGTGGTTTTGAATGGCTCTGACATCCAATGATAGTTGTTAGGCTGGACAACAGGCCTTAGAAAATCGGACTATTGTTCCCTGATTTGGGATGTATCTTCTCCTCATAAAACTCCTAATTCCCTTATCACCCAACTAAGATCCTCGTAAACCACCTGAATAATAAAAGAATGAAATAAAAATTATAGATAAAAATAAAGAAAATTAGATACAAGTAAATTAGATAGCTTCAAAATCAATAACTCAAGAAAAATAAATCCCCGGCAACGGCGCCAAAAACTTGATCGGCGTGATCACACACGTATAACGCAAGCGCATGTATCACTTAAGTAGTATAAAAATATCGATCCCACAAGGAATTAATTTCTATTGTTTCTTAATTATTGATTCTATTTA
Source organism: Zanthoxylum bungeanum (assembly GCA_019454045.1). NCBI lineage: Eukaryota > Viridiplantae > Streptophyta > Magnoliopsida > Sapindales > Rutaceae > Zanthoxylum > Zanthoxylum bungeanum. Next base: position 22,861 of record SKCR01006496.1, read on the forward strand.
TTTATAAATATCTAATTAAATGGAGAAGGGAACGACTGTTTGATTTGTTGGTTGAATGTGGATTTGCTGAATAAATAAATAAATAAATACAGAAAAGAAAATACTAAGGAAAATAAATAAAAGACAAATATTTAGGGTTGTGATTCCACACAATATTATTCTAATGATGAATTGATTCTCTTATATATGTGTAATAAATTAGTCTGCCAACCTGGAACACGAAATTATGCAAAAGTCTCTTCCGATGGTCAGATGCAAATACCCAAATAACCCAATTAATAATATTCTTATGCTAACCAAGTTACCTGAATTCATTAAGCGTAAGTTCCAATTATGGCTACCCTCACCCGACATGTTTATATTTATCCTGTAAGGAAACTATTAAAGGGTTATCTATCCTCAAGGAAGATCATGGGCTATTGAACCTAAGGCTAAAATGTAAAATCTCTTTTCCAAGTTCATTTTAAGTTTACCACATCAATCTTATTGGTGATCGAGCAACAAGAAGCGTTAAGCTTAAAATTCAATAAACAAACTAAAGAATTACTCATAATATAATTAAATCAATTATTAACCATGTTAATATTGTGTTTCATCACTTTCCTAAAATAAAAAGAAAATACAGGGAATAGAGGATCCACATTTAATATTTCAAACCTAGGAATCTAAATTATTATAATATATAAATTATTTTATGTTCTGCTTTCTCAGGAATTAATAATGTCAAACATATAAAACTAGCAATATAGATAGTAATCCATTTAATCCAATTACACCAGCCATATAGGCGGTAATTATCTTTCACATAAAGACCAACCATATAAGCAGTAAAGTAATTTATACTTAAAGCGACCAAATAGGTGGTAAAATAGTCTGCCATTAATTAATCCGGTTACATTATAATATATAAATTATAATTAAGTGACATTGACCTAGTTAATCGTATGAAATATTTCACCCTTCCCCCAACGGAAATTTAACTACAAAACATAAAAGAAAATAAAAGTACTAAAACTATTATTACTTAAAAATAAAAATAAAAAATTAAATATAAATACAAACAACATGCAATCCTTAAATTCTATTAAAAACCTAAGGAAAGCATGAGGAAAATGAAATGAAATCGAATCTAATTTATAGACAAATTTTTCCTCTACGTGTCGCGACGTATGATGTGGCAATATGGCAGACACGATTTGCATAGCTATCTGATGATGTGGCATGCGAAATCAATCGGCCCAATAGAATGCTGACACATGGCACGCGGTTTATTCAATCCAATGACATGTTGACACGGGGTGAAAGGTGATTCACGGATGGTGACGTGGCAAGTTGACTCGGCATGCGGCTGATATGGCTGACTGTCAGACACGCGGATGACATATGGCTAACATGTGGCACGCAATTGACGCGGTCCATTCGAATGATGACATGTGCCACATGTTTTGTCGGTAGTACATGATGATGACACGTGGCATGACGCATTTTAGCAGATTGGTTGTGATGTTAACACGTGACAGATGCACCTTAGCAAGTGCGGATGATAGTAGACTTCTCTGATGATGACACGTGTCTGGCTTATTTTAGCAGTACTCGGTGTATGTTAGCAGTCGTGATGCAGAGGTGTTGTGCGTCGTGATGCCTAATTTACTATTTTGTCCTTTTTGTCCATTTTCACTATTTCGACCCTGATTTGATTCCATTACTTTCCAAAACTTTATTTATCTGCAAAACAGCACAAAACACAACAAAAAGTTCATAAAACTCAAGAAATTATACAAAATATTAGGTCAAAGGAGTGGGAAATACTGATATATTTACCGCTCATCTAGAGGACTATAAGAGGGAGTTCAAACCTCGAAGTAAAGTGTTACTTGAGGAGCTACTTGT
>SKCR01006497.1:0-24917 GCA_019454045.1 Zanthoxylum bungeanum
CGCGCAAATCAAATCGTTGTATGAACATTGGATGGTCTTTAATTAAAGATTAATTAATTGGATTAGATTTACTGAACAACATGCTTTGTGTGAATACTTGGATGTATTTATATGAGTAATGTATATCGGATGGATATTAGATGGGTGGGGACAATTTTGGAAATTGTTGTAAATTTGGAATTTCTTAATTGGACCTGCGTGTCCAGCCTTTCACCTCCTTATCTCTTTGTATTTCTCTTCTCACCAATTCCCTCAATGCAAATGGGGTTTCTTTTAGTGTTATGTAATTGGGTAGAAGTTTGTAAAGTGCTAGCGGGAGAGAGGAAATGGAGAGATTTGTTCTAGGAATAAATTGTTATATATCTATCCGCACATCATTATTATTTTAATCATGCCTTATTATGCTTTTAGAATGCATGTTTAAGGGTGTATGATGAGACCTAATCAAAGATAATAAATTGGTTGCCAATTTACGCGAAAAACCCACTTAATATTAAGCGTTTTCCTTCCATTGAGTGGTTCGCTCTCAAGATCCAAGAATGACTTTGATTTGTTGGCCAAAGTCAAGATCACTGTCCATCGCGGATGTGTTTGAACCACGAAAGCTTTGTTATATATCGCATGTCTTGGGCAGTTGTGACTTGTTAGCCAAAGTCAAGGTCAGTTCTGTACATCGACGTGGATTACGAAGCTTTCCCATTGTCAATGGGTCACGCTAACTGGAATCATTAAGTTTGTTGAGCCAAAGCCAAGGCTTAGTTGATTAAGAGGAAAAGGTTAGGATAATATATTGGATATATGTTTTGGACTTGGAGGTCCACCTACCGGATCTAGGAATTGGATGGGATCCAATTGATCTTAGAGATCTACTAGTTAAGTTTCATACAGATTGTTGGCCAAGTCAAGGTTGTGTGTTATTTAACGGGATCCTAGCCCACTAGGAAACTAGGTTTCGCGAATACTCAACAGAGGGTTAGAGGCTCACCGAAAAGTAGTGGGAGGCCAGTATTAAATTTGCATTTCGTTTAATACTTGCTAAAAACGCTCTTTTATTTTTATTTATCGTCGTTATATATATATTATATATATATATATATATATTAGTTGGACTAATATCTTTTATTGCTTTCATTGAACAGTTAGACTGTACAAGACACTACTCCACTTGTAGTTGGTTATATAGTTGGACTACAGTAACCATTGCATTTTGAGTGTACCCGAAATCGTTGATTGGATAGTTGGACTATTGCAATCGAGATGGCTGGAAAGATTAGCGTTAGGAACATCGTCATAGGCGATAATGTCTTTAACAGCTCCAATTTTCAAGATTGGGAGATGAACCTCTCAGGATATCCCGGGGGCTGAGAAGTTACTCTATGTCATAGAGAAACCTCCTGGGCCTGAGCCCGAAGTTGAGCAAATAGTAGAGCATGAGCTTTGGAAGACTCATCGTGATGATAACTTTAGTGCTCAATCCGTCATGCTTGCCGCAATGACTCCTCAGTTTCGTCGTCAGAACAAATGATTGGATCTTTATAGTATGATGTTGAAAATGAAGGATCTTCACAGATCTAACCTTAGATCTCAGAAGTACGAATTACAAAAGAAGCTCTTTCGCTCGAGTATGTCAGATGGTACATCTGTCGAGCACCATGTGTCACAAATGATTGCTGACATCGAACAACTAGATCAAATGGAATAACCTTCGAGGCCGAGACTTCCATAGATTTGATCTTACAGTCTCTGCCCGAATGCTGGGGCGGGTTTTTCATGAACTATAACATGATGAACCAAGAAAAGACTCTTGAAGAGTTGATGGCGATGCTGAAAGAAGCAGAGCCAGAGCTTCTGAAGGGCAAGAAGCGCAATGCGCACCTTACTTCGACATCCCAGAAGGCCAAGGCTTGGCCGAAGGCTTCTGGGAGTGTGAAGAAAAGGAAGAAAAAGGGCAGGGCCAAATCATCAAAGTCTTCTGGGAAGACTAAGGACATATCCCAAGACGTCTGCCTACGTTGTAGCAAACAGGGTCACTGGAAGCATGACTTCCATGAGTACAAGACAGAGTTGAAAGAAGTGAAAACGGGCAAGGCTCCGGCTTAAGGTATGTTTGTTATAAACATGTCCACTACTGGTTTTAAAAATTGGATTTTTGATTCTGGATGGGGTACTCACATATGTACTGGTGTGCAGCATCTGCTGATTAGCAGGATACTGGCTTCAGGGAGATCAACCTACGAGTCAAAAACGGGATGAGAGTCGCTGTTTTGGCCGTTGGGACCTATGCTTTGTATCTGTCATTGAGGCATGTAATTACAATATGTGACTGTTATTTCGTACCTAGTTTGAATAGGAACATCATCTCTGCATTTTTTTTAACCGTTGTGGGAATACCTTTTTATTCCGGAACACTGGGTGTTTTGTATATAAAGATAACATTTTGATATTACAGCATAGTTAATAATAGTCTTTATGTTTTGAATATAAATGAATCTCAAAAATATAACATGACAGACAAAAGGCTCAAATTGAGTAAAACAGATAAAACTCATCTGTGGCATTGTTGTCTGGGACACATTAACAAAACTCGTATATCCACACTTTCAAAGAGTGGATACATGGACAGATTTGATCCTAATTCATATGATGTATGCGAATCTTGTTTATTAGGCAAAGTGCTTAAAACACCTTTTAGCGGAAAATGTGTACGTGCCACCGAGCTGTTAGCCCTCGATCACAGTGACGTATATATGACCATGTCTAGCTAGGCTAGAGGTGGTTATGAATACTTCGTAACCTTTATGGATGTTACATCGCGTTATGGTTATGTGTATCTTATGAAACCCAAGTCGGAGAAATTCAAAGAGTTTCGACATGAAGTAGAAAAACAACCGGTAAAAGTATTAAAACATCATGGTTGGACCGTGGTAGAAAATACTTGAGCAATGAGTTTCTCGATTACTTGAAAGAGTATGGTATTCTTTCACAGTGGACTCCTCACGGAACACCTCAATTGAACGGTGTGTCCGAATGGAGAAACCGAACTTTGTTGGACATGGTAAGGTTAATGATGAGTCACACTGAGCTACCAATTTCCTTCATGGGATACGCATTGAACATTGCAATATTTATTTTGAATAAGGTTCCGTCAAAGTCTGTTGGACAGACTCCATATGAAATATGGACAGGAAAGAAACTGGTTTTCTCATTTCTGAAGATTTGGGAATTGCTGGGCATATATTAAACGTTTGGATGGTACCAAACTAGAACCCAAATCAGATAAGTGCCTATTTGTAATTGGTTATCCTAGAGAAACTAAAGGATATTATTTCCATAACCCATAAGAGAACAAATATTTGTTGCTCTCCATGCGGTTTTCCTTAGAGGAATTCCTAAATGTAGTGGTCAGTGGGAGAAAAGTAGAACTCGATGAAAATCAGAATGATATTGTTCCTAGCACCGACCCCTCACGAAACATGAACAGTTCATCAGGGATGAGACTGTTCCACAATCTTCTAATACACAAGAACCGCGTAGGTCGGAGAGAGTCAGAAAACAACATGAGAGGTATGGGTTTCTGATTTCACCTCATGTAGATATTAATCTTATTGTGGAATACAAACCGGTTATGTATGAGGAAGCGATACAAGGTATCGACTCCGCTTTATGGCAATGTGCTATGAAGTCTAAAATGGATTCCATGTATACAACCAAGTTTGGACACTGGTTGATGTACCAGAAGGCATTGTGCCTATTGGTAGCAAATGAGTCTTTATAGTGAAGATAGACATGGATGGCAACATACAAACGTACAAATCTAGTCTTGTAGCGAAAGGGTATCATCATCAACATGATGTTGATTATGAGGAAACCCTTTACCCGTTGCCATGATTAAATCCATTCGGATAATGCTTGCTAATGCTGCATATTTTGATTATGAAATATGACAGATGGACGTCAAAACCACTTTCCTTAACAGAAACCTTTTGGAGGATGTTTATATACAACACCCTGACAGTTTTGTTGTGCCAAAACATGCAAACAAGGTTTACAAGTTAAATCGATCCATTTATGGATTAAAGCAAACATTGCGTTCTTGGAACCAACATTTTGATGAGATCATAATGGTATATGGTTTCATTCAAAACGATGATAATTCTTATGTATATAAGAAGGTTAGTGGGAGCGCACTGACATTCATTGTCCTATATGTTGATGATGTATTACTTTTTAAGCAATGACATTCCCATACTACAATCGGTGAAAGCTTGGCTTTCATTAAAATTCTCCATGAAATTCTTGGGAGAGGCAACCTTTATTATAGGAATAAGGATCTACTGGGATAGATCTAAAAGTTGTTGGCACTCTCTAAGAGCTCGTACTGTGAGAAACATGTACGCGACCTGATGTCTCATATGCTTTGAGCATCTGAAGTCACTATCAGGCCGATCCAGGTGATGGTCACTGGATTGATGTTGAGAACATCTTTGAGTATCTTAGACGAACTAAGGATGCTTTCTTAGTATATGGAGAAGGAGAACTTGAGGTGACTGGGTTCACCGATGCAAGTTTCCAAACCGATAAAGACGATTATAAATCGTAATAAAGGTACATATTTTGTTTGAACAACGGAACAGTGAGAAGGAAATCTTCCAAGCAAGATACTGTTTCCGATTCAACAACAAAAGTGGAATACATTGTTGCGGCTGAGCCAGCAAAAGAAGCATTTTGGATCTATAAAATTCCTAATTGGATTAGGAGTAGTTCTGTTAGCAGCTGAGCTGGGCTACATCACAGGCTAAGGAATTATGGTCTCATCAATGATCCAAGTATGTACTTCGATGGTTTCATCTGATTCGTGAGATCGTACATTGTGGCGATGTAAAGATCGAAAAGATCGTTTCAGATGATAACCTTGCATATCCGCTGACGAAAGCTATATTTAAGCAAAAGTTTGAGCGACCCGTATATAGTTCAAGTGTTGGACACTTGAGTGATTGGCTATAGGCCAAGTGGGAGATTGTTGGACAACTATGACCCATAGAATCACTATTTGTAAAAGACATGGTGTTTTTGTACAAATTAACTATGTGATAAAGGAAATTGCTCTTTTATCATTTTGTAATTGGATTACTTGGATAAATAAATGATAAAAGTACATATGATTAGTACCGAATTAATAAGATATAAGACAATTTTAATCCACGAAAGGTTTAATCATTAAATATCTCTAGTCGTAGTATTATCGAGATTGGACATCGATAATACAAAATAGGCTAGTATTACACTTGTGCGCGTGATAGAAGCTTAACGACATAGTTCTCATATATTTAAGTATTGGATACTTATGCAAGTGTGATATGAGGTTCTGTTAGCCGTTGGACTAGGAACAGCTTCGCTCTGAATAGACCCCTAGAAGTCCCATTGGTAGTATGACTATGTGTCTATGGGAATCTGAATCAGGGTAGGTGTATGTGGTCTTAACCTGAGACTTGCATCGCTAATACTTGCGACAATCAGTATGTTTTGGTTTTGGTCGTCCGGAGCTTTAACAGGTTCTGTGTACGCCTCTTCTGGGTTTATTGAGAATCGTAGTGTATTAGGTGTGATGTCAAGATGAAAGTATCACTTCAGTCATATGGAGATGATGATCATGCAGGGATACAGAACTAGTACTCTTAAATGCTGCAGCTATCAGGATAGTATGACTAGGTCATGATTATCCGATTACAGAGACTAGTTGCTAGTGATCCGATATATGCTTCGTACGGGACAGACACAATTCCAGCCCCATGCTTAGCATGTGACATTCGATACTAGATCATATTACGCAATACTTTGTATACTACGCTTGATACAAATTATATATTCCATGTTGAATATTTCTGGATAATCGGGTAGACACAGTGCTTTGTTAGAAGCCAACCATGTCTTGTAAATTGGTAAGAACTTGGTACTGGGTACGCACGTGTTCGGATAGTCTGATGACCGTATTTACTGCCAACATATCCAGGGATCTCTTGGGTCGCTTCCCAAAGATTCACCGATGATATTTGACTCGAACAGAATTAATCTGGGATTAATTATGAGAGTGAAAATTAATCTGGGATTAATTACGGCAAGAATTAATATGAGATAATTATGAAGGAGAAAATTAATCTGGGATTAATTGCGGTAATAATTAATCTGGGATTAATTCATATAGAAGAGAGAACACGATTAATTTGGAATTAATCGGTAAAATAAATTTAATAGTTAAATTGGATTTTTCTATTTAATTTATTTATTTGGGCTAAAATAATATATTGGATATATATTAATTGAAATTTGATTTCAATATGGAATTAAAATTGGATTTTAATTCAAGCGAACGAATTAATTTGGAATTAATTCGTAAGGGACTTTCGTAATAATTTTGCTAGGCATTATTATTTAATTAAATTGGATTTAATTACGTAGCGACGGAAAATTTGTTTAGTCAGATTAAACGAACCCGAGCCCAAAGTGTGTTGTACAAGCCAACTTGAATTTGGAATTTAAAGTAGTGGGACCCACTTCACTTACATCAATTGTTAGACATTTGATGGAAGTGGTTGGGAATAATTAATTGGATTTTTCTATAACACACCTACCAAGTCAACACACACCAACTTTAATATATGTTTTTGGAAAACACAAATGGAACTATTCACTCTCTCCCTCACTTCCTCTCTTGGCCGAACATAGTTCTCATTGGAGGAGAAAATTTTCTTTCAAATTTTGTTCAAGCTAGCACTTAAAGGAGTCATAGAAAGGTGATAGGGAAACTCACCCAAGAGTTTGGAACTCAAAAGGAGGGCTTGAAGCTTCTACATCCAATAAAAGTTTTGAACTTCAACCGATCAATGTGAGTTTTTCTGCAAACTTATCTTGTATATTCACACATGAATCAATGTTTAGGATCATTGGCATGTCTTAGAGACACTAACAACAATAACAGAGGAAGTACGGTATGAGTTTGAGAAAGCATGAACTTTATGGAAGTTCTCAGTGAAAGGTAGTATGACCAATGGCCAAAAAAATTTTAAGAGTAAAGTTGAAGTTGGTAATTCAGATAGATCATAGCAGAAGTACCTTAGGGTGGGAGTCAACACCAGATATGTAAACAAATGAGTCCTAGACTTATAAATAAGCAGTATGTGCAACTACAGCACATGTAGCTAGTGAGATCACCATAACTGGAAAGACTCCAGGACCAATCTTCACCCTCCTAACCCTCGTTATGCAATAGCAGCAAAGATGGACCTCGAAGATCATCTCAAGATACTCTCTGAAACAAGTAAATGCATAATGGAAGAAGACTGAAACATGAAACTTTCACACTTAGTATAAGAACATAATAGAATAGGTTGATAGCTCTAAGTAAAAGATTTTTGAAAGAAGTTGCCTAGATGAAGCAATAAATAGATAAAGTAGTAGTCAAACAATGATGGGAATACAAAAGAACCAGCGTTAGACATAACTGCAGATATGTAAAAGAAGATATCCTTAGGATAAGGAGACATAGACATAGACCACTGAAGTTCCAGTTATAGAATAGAGCAGGGAAGGAGACGAAAAGAACACTAAGTAAAAACAGTTTAGAAGTGGAATTTTCGAGGTGCGATGACATGAGAGAGAATATTAAATAAGCAATGACAGAAGTACGTAACAACTGGGTTTATCAGTATTGGATTTACGTTTTAGCTCATGTAATCTATATGAAATACCCAACCATAGTTTAAGTTGATTAAACCACCACGGGTTTGGGATAGCCATAGCCACGGGTATGGGTGGTTTGGTAGATATGTAGTATAATATGGAATCTAGAAGATAAGCTTACTACAATGCTGCATTTAGTGCAGTGGGTGTGTTATAAAGGTATATTATGCGTAAACGATCATCAGATGAAGATACGATTTATGAGTTGTGTATATTTACATATATTGATTAATGATCCTTGAAAACACAAGACTATGGGAACAACAAAATATGGATATCCTAGGATTCAAATAGGAATAGAGAACAATTTGTGTGAAAGACGATTAACCAGATTTAGAATAACAACAAATTTTCAGGTAGGAGAAGAGTATGAACATTAGTCAGAAAAAGATTAAGATCAGGTCGAGCTAGTAGAGCTAAATAAGTATCGAGTATAAACATCGTTAATAATGACAAATATCATTTTTGTAAATTTATTTATCCCAGAATGAGAACATAGGGAGCCCAACTATAAAGACACCAGTATTTCTGGAGAGAGTCAAATATATCGGCTAAAAAGAACTCGATTAAGTCAAATAAGATATTGAGCATAACTAGAGGTCTGGAGAAAATGGTTTCTTTGGGACAAGGAATTTTGAACATAACTAGAGGTTTAGAAATGAGATTTCTTTGATACATATGGAGGCCTTATTTTGATATGTATAGAATAGCTGTTTTCGTATTAGAAGAAGTTATCTTGAGTTGAAACTTTATGAGCCTTTGAGATTAGAGAATTCAGAGAAGTTATATAGTAGTAGTATTAGGCCCTTGTAAGACCCGAGGTTTATTAGCGAACTTAAGGTATGTGTTTGAGACATTTGAGACTAAGAATTCGGTATAGCACTGTAGTTGTGCTCGAAGTCAGGAGGAGTGTGATAAACCCTCGCAGTTATTGGTTAGTAGCTATGAAATCTGGAACAATTTATCCAAGCATGACAAGAGGTACGATTCATGAAGTAGATATTAAGAAAAATAAAGAGTAACATATGCCTACTAGCCATATGATACATGATCAGTCAGGCATATATCTTTGTTATTAAGTTAAATGGAATCCCAAATGATGCACAATAGTTATAGCAAAGCAAGGGTTCACACCGACAAATTAGTGTGCAACCCTAATTATGATATCCAAGTCATGGCATTCAAGGTTCATCATGATAATCACAATTGTTCTATGGTGTAATGATAGCACATGGAAGATCGTTAGGAAGTGGTATGATATAATGAATGAGACAAAGGTTACGAGTAGATAGTTAGTTGGAAGTTGGTGGTTTAGAAATAGTTGTGAACCCTATTGTTGGGGTTGGTGCTCAGAGCGCCAATTCCCGGTTGTATTTCTTTTGAATACTTCTGTAAAACATTATTATTATGAATAATATATGCAGTTTCTTTAATATAATCTATCTTTCTATATGGTAAAGACGTAATGACCCTAGAATGATTAGTCATGATACAGTTGCAAAAGCGTCGCAACAGACATTGGGTAGTATCATGACGTTGTCATTCTCAGACAGTTTCTGGTCAAGGTTTACACTACTTGGTCAGTATAGTAAACCCGTTGAGACCGGTACATGTTGTATACTGGAATATATGATTCCAATAGTTTCTCAATGAACCATTAGTCTTGGAGACTAGTATAGACGTGTAGGTGTTTATAGCGGATAAACATTGAACGACTCACCGAAGATTCTTAATGGATGGTACACCAGCGTCAATGAGAATCTTCTCGGGTTGAGTAGCACTTGTTATTATTAGACTTGAGATGCCATTGTAGGCACATGAGACATCTTCTACACTTAGATGGCAGTCACGTCACCGATCTATTTAGATCAGACCTTCGCCTGTTCATTGGGTGTAGATAGATCCTCAGGGTGTCCTATGTGTATCAAGATAGGATCCGTCAGTTCTGTGTACCAGAGCATAGGTAGTCCATATGATTAGCAACCAGATAAAACCATGGGCCCGTGGTAAAGTTTAGAAGCTAGTTCTAAACATTCATTTAGAGATTGCTAATAGAATAGTCGACTGGATAATCCCGATAGAGATTTGACGTTTACATCTATATCTCTGGGATTTATCCGGATACCTGTGACGGAGGAATTATACATTTGCCATGACCTCGATCTGTATGGTTCGGCGAGATTATCCGTGATCATCATAATCTACGGGTGGATAGATTATGGACACGAAATTTGATTTCGTGACGGATATACCTGAATCTAGAGAGTCTCAATAATGAAACATACTCGTAGAGCACTAGAGCAACATTAATAAATAATATTGATTATTTATAAAGTCGTTTAAAGGTTAAACGCAAGATACGTGCTAAAGGGACTAGATAGTCATTTGCCTAATTGTTGTGTATTTACATTTAATACTTGATTAATTTAAATACACATTAATTAATAGTCAAAATGAGTTATTTGAGTTATATCCTAAATGAATATATGTTTTTACTATTTAATGTAAATATTATACATATATTTAATTTGTTTGTATTTGATTAATTAATTAATTATTTAATTGTTAAATGATTAAATTAATTAAAATATAAATATCTTACATTAGGATATTTGAATTAAATGATATTAGTTGCTTTTGTTGACTTTATATAAATATCTATAAAGTGTTATTAAGATATTTATGCAAGTTGATTTAATGAAATTGAAATGAAATTAAAACAAAATTTGCTTATTATTCCATTTGGTAATTTCGGCCAAGGCCTTAATGTAATAAGTATATATTGTTTTGTTTTTCATTTATACTTTAACCTAATACACTTTACTAAAAGAAACTCCATTGAAGAAGCCAAAGGAAGTTTGTGAAAAGAAAGGCAAAAATCAAAAAAGCTTGGATTTTTAGTAAGTTTCTTGAACTTGCTATTAGGAAGGAATATGTTCCTTAGGTTCTAGGCTTTAATATATGATATTCTAAGGTTATTTCTTTCTTTGTTCCTTGTGGTTTTTGTTGATGGAAGTTTTGATGGAGGTGTAAAGCATGTGTGATGAAGGAAATGTATGACTATTGTAGTAATAAGCTTTCTTTTAAGGTTTTGGAAACCATGTTGCTAATCTAGAGTTGTTGACCCACTCTTAGATGACCTAGATTTGATCTTGAGTTGTTTCATTGTGTTGAGACTTGGATTGGATGTAAGAATGATGATTGAAGTAATTGATTTAATGTATTTGGTCTAATTTGTCCAATTTGTGGAAATTGAAAAATTAGGGTTCATGACCAATTCCAAATTTGGGGCTTTTCATATATGTTATGAATTTGGATGTGTATATGATGCATATAAAGTTTCATGTTGATTGGATTACATTTGGATGTGTTTTGAGACATGAAATGACCAAATGGACAAAATGCCCACTAATGAGTGCTCTCGGCCTTGGAGAAGAAATTTGGGATTTTTGGTGCTTTTGGTGTTTTGATGTTTTGAACATGCTAAGTTCATCTTAGAAATGATTTAGAATCATTCAAAATTGATTAGATCAATTTCGGACTAAAATGGACAAAATACCAATGTAAGGGTAATTTGGTAAATTCACCTAAATATGATTTATTGAATTTTATTTCATAATTTGATTATTGGAATATTAAATAAATATGTTTATTTAATTAATACGAGAAAAAGTTTTGAAATCGGAAAATACGATTTTCCACCGCTTCCGCTGCGTTACCGGATTCACCCCATAAAACCCCTACACCTATGACGTGTGGTAAGATACTTAATATCATGAATTTTAAGCCTAAGCAGATCCCAAATTCCGATTTTAAAGAGGATTCGAGGACGAATCCTATTTAAGGGGGGGATAATTTGTTATAACTCGGAAATCCCGACGACTACTAAGTTAGGGATGACATGATACATTATATAAATCATGTTCAAGCATGTACATGTTTGATGAATTACGTTTTGGACATTTGGTAAATCTCTTGCAGATCGATATGGAAATCATTTCCGGTACCACTCCAAATAGCCCTTAGTATTTAGGTTGTAACTTTTTCATACGATCAATTATTTTCATGAACTTTTTATCGTCAGAACACTAAGACCGGGACCTACAACTTTCACGTTGAATATTTTTCCAAATTCAGAAGGTCAAAAATCGAGATTTCCACGACTGTTATAGTAATTTTGGGAATACCCTAGAAATTGGGTGAGGTGGTAAATTTTGAAGCACTCAATTGCAAACAAAAATCAACTCATTTGTCTATAAATAGAGAACTATTCACTTCTCTCATTCTCAAGATAAAAACGTGAGTGAGCTCAAGGGAAACTCCTCCAAATTTCTTCCTCTCAAGAAAGTTTTGATGGAATGATGATGAGTTTTTAAGCCCTTTTGAGTCAAGTAAGCATCTTCTTCATTCTTCTAATTTTGACAAAAAAAACATCCATTTTGCACTTCATTTTCGCACTTAGGGACCCTACAAATTGAGGCTTTGTTGTTTGAAAGTATTGAATAAAAATTAGGCATTAAGACATGTGTAGGATGTTGTTTGGTTTGATGATAAATTGTTAAAGTTCATGAATTAAAGGATGTTATAGAGATTTGAAATTGTTTGGAGTTGATAACTCAAAGGTGGAATAGTTAAAGTTTTGGCTAATTATGTATGAATGTGTTGGAAAAGTATGTTTTGTAAATTAATGATATTTGTTAATGGCTTATTTTGAGTGTAATAAGAATTTCTTGTGTGAAAATTAAATAAACTTAAGAGAGTGGTGAAATTGGTATGTTGGGTAGTAAATTTTAGTGAAGTCATATTCTGGACAAGTTGTAATAAACTAGCTGTAACTTGAGTGTTTGATTCCCAAATGATGAGCCGTAAATTCTGAATAAAATAGAGATATAATAAAATAATATATCCAAAAATCATAATTTTTGGACTTAGTATAAAGCCAAACCGAATTTTTGAAGTTGGGTGACCTGCTACGAATACACCCAGCTTTTTTCTGATCACCCCTAAAATTCGGCTTAGAACTTAAGTTTCCGAAATTGAAATCGAGATCCATAAAAATTGACATAAACTAGACACATAAAAGTCCAATCTACAAAAATTTCAGCTTTATATTCCATCCCAATTAGTTGCAGTGAATTTTCGAAGTTAACCGTTGAGCAGATGACTTTAACAATTGGGCAGAATTTGGAATTTCGCTATCACATTTGTGTAACTCAAAACCTAAGCCGTACAATTCATAGGCACCATAAATATCTCATATATTCATAAATATTAAGAGTTCATGCATTACATATTTTTTTATGCCATATGAAAATGTTCCGAGTTATAGAAACTAACAGTTATTTTGGCTTTAGATCGACGTCGGGATACTCTACGATCCTCCACACTATGTACCGCTCTCGATTTGCCATAGAACTATGAGTGGATGCTTTTTTTTTTGTTTTCTTGACTTATGCTTTAAAATTATTTTCATGTTTTGAGCTTTTAAATTGATGAAAATATGCATGATGATTATATGTTTCCGTCTCAGCGCTTGTTTATTGTTTTTATGATTTCTGAACTATCTATATATTTCCGCTGAGATGATCGATTGATGATATGTTTCCGCCGTGATCCTTGTTGCATGTTTTATATTTTTATGACTCATCATATGTTTCCGTCGGGGTGCTTGTTAGGGTCTCGTCCATCTGAAATGGTATGACCCGCTACCTTGTCGACATGGGATTGTTCGTTCCTCGCTCAGTCTATGCATGCATGAAAAATGGTTTACATATATATTTTGGATTTTTCTTATGGTTTTTTATTTTCAGTATCCACTCACTAGGTCGTTTAAACGATCTGACCTTCCTACTTCCAGATTCTTTGTTTTACAGGTTTACCCGGAGAATGAGTTCAAGAGGATGGATATTGATGAC
This sequence comes from Zanthoxylum bungeanum, assembly GCA_019454045.1. Lineage (NCBI taxonomy): Eukaryota > Viridiplantae > Streptophyta > Magnoliopsida > Sapindales > Rutaceae > Zanthoxylum > Zanthoxylum bungeanum. The sequence goes on from SKCR01006497.1 coordinate 13,653, forward strand.
AGTCACTAGGGTGTTTGGTTCCAATAGATTGAGTACAGAGTTACAGTCCAGTCAAAGTCATAGCAGAGTTGCACGCACACACTAGTATTGTATAAGTCGTTGTAATAAACCAAAAGTGTCCAGTACAAAGTCGTAAAGAGAAGTACATTTGGGTTACTGTTATAAGTATTAAATTACATTGCATGTTGTTTACATTTATGATAGAGCTGTAGGATGGATTATAGTCAGAAAAATAGAGGCTCAGGGGGATAAATCAGTCTATTTCCTACCAGTAGCATCTTTTAGAGCGGGATGTTACACTTTCGTAGGGATTGTGATTGCATTTAACGTATGCAATAAGCCTTTAAATCACTATGTGGCTCTAGTAGATGAGTTATAGTCTCGTGAGGGCTTGCAGCGATGACACCTACAAACGTCATTCACATGCACATGCAATCACACATAAATGAAAAAATCTAACTAACTAAACAAAACTGTCATGGAATTTATACATAATATTGTCCTCAGAGAATTCCCAATAACAAAACCCAAGAACCTTCAAAGTACCCAACACAACTCAAATCCAAGTTCTTAAATAACTCATCTAATTTAGACTCACAGTGTGTGTGTGTAAAGGTCTAGTCACAGCTCAATTTCTAAGTAAGTCAACTCAGTGATTTTATCTCAAACATTTAGAACTGATGATTCAAACCAACTTAGATGTCAAAAGTATCTATGTCTGCCTATCTTCGCTTCGTATGGTACAATTTTTTTCTTTAATTTTTTTTATTTCTTACTCACCTACCCTTTAAGATAATATTTCTCCTCATGGTGGTCCTAACAATTGCCCATGGGTAGCTTCACATTTATCGGTTATAGTTGGTTTAACTTCTTTTTTTTCCCCATTTCTTTTTCATTTCTTTTCTTCTTTTTTCCTTTTTTTTCAACTTGACCATACCATACACCGTAACACTAGTAAATCGAGATAGACATCTAAACAAACAGTCAGTCATTGTTAGATAATTTTCTCAACTAACCAGTTTGCCAACTACCTAAGCTCATACTGCTAGAGAGCTACTTTTAAGTGCTTACGAGTCTAACCTAAATATCATACTCAAGTCATCGGGTAAGATTAAATTTGGCACTTATCGTTTCTAAGAATTCACCATAGAGCAAACAAACTCATCATTAGACTTATGCTTTATTACCTAAGACTAAATTTTTTAAAAGTTTTTTTTTGATTTTTTTTATAAATAATAGGAACTAACACTAACATACAAACACAACCCCAAACTTAAAATTTACATTGTCCTCAATATAAAATAAGCTTAAAGGAAAAAGAGTGAGAAACAACACTACCGTGCATGGAGTTGATCAGGCTCATGCTGGTCAGACTTTGGTTGCGCATAGTGTATAGGTTGTTCCAATACCTGTATAGATAAACATGCAAACTAATAGACATTCAAATAACATACAATAAAATAAAAGTAAAGTAAAGTAAATATAACAAAAATAAATACGTGGGTTGCCTCTCTGCTAGCGCTAAGTTTAACGTCTTCAGCCAAACGTGACCACCCAAATTTCATGGTGGTCTCAATTCATCTATTAGGTTTGTAGATGCCTTATTCCCAAGTGCACGCTCTTTCATTCTGGATGGAAGGATATACTTAGATTGAGTTGCTCTGGCCTGCTTCTCTTGATTTTCCACTCGCACTCATACTTGTTTTCTTTTACTAGTGGCTATAGAGGTTGCAGTTATTGATTACGCTTTCCCTTTTTGCTTGGATAGACTGAGGTTTGGTGGTTTGTACCGTGTAGTGACATGATGTAGTAAATTATCGAATTGATGGCACACTGTAGCTATGTTGTAGTATTTTTCATGTATATCTGCCTTAAAGACCTCGTACATTACTGCTTTGCTCGTCAACTTATATGTATGCTTTTCCGCTCTTGCTTCCTTTTGCTTTCCATTGGCTCCATTAAGGCTCTATTCTCTGGATTTTCTTGGTCTCCCGCGAGATCGAACATTCTGACAATGATCGTCTCTCTATTCACTCGAAAAATGCGGAGACATTGTTGTACGTCTATTAACGCTCATGCGGCTACCAGAAAAGGTCTTCCCAAAATACAAGATATATCTATATCTTCCTCATGTCCAGAATTATGAAATTTACTGGAAGCTTAAAATCCCATACCGTTACCATCATATCCTCTAACTTTTCTTTAGGTATCTTGACGGTTCTGTCCAAAAATTGCAAAGTCATGGAAGTGGGCTTCAACTCATGATAACCCAATCTTTTCGCCATAGGCAATGCATTAGATTAATTTCTGACTCTAAGTCACATAAAGCTCTTAACTCACAATCTATAATGGTGCAGTCTATGGTGAAAATGCCAGGATCTTTGCATTTGTTTGTATTAGGTCTTTACAATTTAGCACTACACATATCTGTGAGTCTTTTCTTTTTGATCGTGCTGCTCATAAGTGAAGTCGTCGATCTCTTTGTCATCTTCTCCATGGATTCTCCTATGCAAAATACGCTCATCCTCTACTTCCTTATGGCTGAATGAGATGGCGTTGCGGAATTCTTTTTCTGCCCTTCTAGGGGTTTCTTCTATATTACTTGGGCATGCTCACTGTGGCCTCTGACTTTGATTAATCGCAAGCTTTCCAATTTGGATTTTCAGTTCTCGTATTAAGGCTGCTTGACTTTATACCAACATTCATATCATTAAGCAGCTTTGCTGTCCTGATAGGAGGAAAATACATGGCAAGGAACTTGGTGGCCAAGTCTATCCATGTAGTGATCGATCCAACTGGCAATTACTGAAGTCATCCCTTAGCCTGTCGTTCAATGAATATTGGAAAGCTCACAGGCGAACCGCTTCTTCTGCCCCTCTATTGAAGTTGAAAGTGTTGTATATTTCTAGGAAATTACGCACGTGTGCATTTGGATCTTCATTCAGGACACCCCTCAAATTACACTAATTGTTGTATCATTTGAATAGAGGTCTTGATGCCGCACGCGTTGGCCTGAAAGGGTGATAGGATAAAATAAGATATAAGTCCATCAATGATCGGTATCGTCCTGTCTCGAATTTTGTTAGTCACTGCTATTGGCCGTCGTTCAGACTGATCGTCGTTTATGATGCTTGAAATCAAAAGAAAAGGCAAATAAAAAAGAAAAATGAGGGGTGTTTAGCTAAACAAGTAGATTGTTGGCCTAATATTAATAATGAAAAATAAATTAAGTCATCGGCAACGGCGCCAAAAACTTGATCACGATATTATATATCTAGCACGCAAGTGTACGTATCGTTCAAGTAATATAGTGATTGAAAGTCGGATGTCGAACCCGCAAGGACTTAATACTTCTCTTATTAATAAAAAAATTACTCTACTAAACTTATATTAAACTATTGAGAAATAAAATTGATTTGATGATTTTAATTGAAAAGTAAATAAAAAGTAAACAATACTTTTGGAGATAAACTATACTGCGAGAAGAACTTAGGATTGTAACTTCACATAAGCACGTAAATAATAGGTTCAGATTCTTTTCATTCAATTTGGTTGTTATTAATTATTAACTTAGAGCACTAAACTATCTACAAGCCTCTTTCGATGGTCAAGTAGAAATATTCAATTTAAATCAATTAACTATATATTTATATTAATTAACTTAAACCAAATTCATTATGACCATGTTCTAATATTGGCTACACATGCTCTGCATATATATTTCTATCCTGCAAGGAAATCTATTCAATGAATAAGATCAAACGCTATTATTCCTACGGCTAACCTAAATTCCCTCTGTTGAGTTCCTAAGAATTTACCAAGAATATTTTATTATTGGCCAAACAAAAAAAAGCATCAAAGCACAAAGAATAATAAATAATAAATAAAAAATTAAATTAATTAAACATGCTCGGGATCCATTACAACCCTAAATTTAACGAATTAACTACTCATAATATTCAATAAAAATAAACTAATCATTAATACAAGGCAAATAAAGCATAGAAGATAAAGCTAGAGAGAAAATGGAAGAAAAAAACTCTAGTTTACAGTATTCGTCTTCAAAATCCAACACCGATTGATGCACTCGTTCTTGCCTTACACTAGGCGTTCTTCTATGCACTTGGAGGCTCCAAAATATTCTATGAGACTTGATTATAGGTTTTTGGGATGAACTATGCTTATATAAGAGGTTTAGTTTTGGAAGAATCTGGGAAAAATCTCTCGTGTACTAACATTGGTGCGTCGCGACACTGATCAAGCAATTTGATATTTTGTCTAAATTTGTGAAGACATTTTCGATCCACAGTTAGCATCGGGATGTGCATTTTGACACTGAAGTTTACTCGATTTTCTCTGTATCTTGTCATTTTTATCCCTAATAAAATCTATTGAGTTGTGAGATTATTTTGAGCTGTAAAGCGCATCGAAAACACATCAATTTGCTCATAAAACTCGATATCACTCATAAAATATTAAAATAAAGGGACGAGAAATATAGAGATATTAACCGTTCATCAGTTAGCAACTCACATATTTAATCTTCTTTATCTCTTGTGAGTACCCAAGTGGTGTTGTTAAAATCGAATCTATCTTTCAAACACTGTGGTTGTGAAATCTCTTGTTGGTGAGTATATTGAAAATTCTGAATTTGTGTCTGTTGGAGAGTTATGACCCATAGCGTCACTATTTGTACAGATCATGGTGTTGTTGTACAAATTAACTATGTGAAGGAGATTGCGCTCTTATCATTTGTGTTTAGATCACCTAGATGTATAAATGATAGGAGGTCCCTATGATTAGTTCCTGGATTGAGATGATATGAGACAGTATCAGTCCTCGAAGGATTAATCATTAAATATCCTTAGTCGTAGTATTATCGAGACTGGACATCGATAATGCGGAATAGACTAGTATTGCACTTGTGCGCGTTGTGGGAGCACAACGACATAGTTCTCATATATTTAAGTATTGGATACTTATGCAAGTGTGATAGGAGGTTGTGTTTACCGATGGTGCAGAAACAGCTTCGCTCTGGATAGACCCCTCGGGATTCCATTGGTAGTATGACTATGTGTCTATGGAAGTCCGATATCAGGGTAGGTGTATTTGGTCTTAACCTGAGACTTGCATCGCTAATACTTGCGACAATCGGTATGCTTTAGTTTTGGTCGTCCAGGGCTTTAACCGGTTCTGTGTACGCCTCTGCTGGGTATATTGAGAATCGTAGTGTATTGGGTGTGATGTCAAGACGGAAGTATCACTCCAGTTATAGTGGAGATGATGTCACGTAGGATACGGTACTAGTGCTCTTAAGTACTGCAGTCATCGGGATATTATGACTAGGTCATGTATATCCGATAATAGAGACTAGTTACCAGACATCCGACATGTGCTTCGTACGGGGGAGACACAGTTCCAGCCCCAGGCCTAGCACTTGACATTCGATACTGGATCGAAATATAAAATACTACGTATACTACGCTTGACATAGATTATATATTCCAGTAAGAATATTTCTGGAGAATTGGGTAGGCACGGTGCTTTGCTAGAAGCCAACCATGTCTTGTAAATCGGTAAGCACGTGGTACGCGGTACGCACGTATTCGGATAATCCGATGACCGTATTTACTGCCAACATATCCAGGGATCTCTTAGGTCGCTTCCTAAAGATTCACCGATGACAGTTGACTCGAATTAGAATTAATCTGGGATTAATTAAGAGAGAGAATTAATTTGGGATTAATTAAGATGGAGAAAATTAATCTGGGATTAATTGAGGTATTATTTAATCTGGGATTAAATGTGTTCGGAAGAGAGAGAACGCGATTAATTTGGAATTAATCGGTAGAATAAATTTAATAGTTAAATTTGATTTTTCATTTAATTTATTCGTATGGTCTAAAATTAATATATCAGATATATTAATATGAATTGGATTTCATTACGAAATTAAAGTTGGACTTTAATACGAGCGAACGAATTAATTTAGAATTAATTAGTAAACGGCATTCGTAATATATTTACGAGGCATCGTCATTTAATTAAATTAGATTTAATTATTTAGCGACGGAAATTCGTTTAATCGGATTAAACGAATCCGAGCCGCGGCAAACATTCGTAGAATCCATTTGAATTTTGAATTCAAATGTGGGGCCCACTTCACATGTGGTAGTTGGGAGGGTAGTTGGCATTTATGCCAAGCCACCAACTTTCCAACCACCTTGAAATGGTTTTGGTGAAACCATTTACCCAACTACCTTGTTTAGGTAAAAGGGTAAATTGGTTTTACCTAAATACATCTCTTTCTCTCATTAGACCACACTTGGAACAAAATGGAAACCCTAAAATCCTCTCAATGGGCGTGAATGTCCTCCTCCCTCTCTTTGATTTTGTTGCAAAATTAACAAAGCTAACACTTCATGGAATCAACTAAGGTGATAGGGAAACCAACTCAAAGCTTGGAATCATCAAAGGAAGGATCTTGGAGATCTTTATTCAAACAACTCAAAGCTTGTAATCATCAAAGGAAGGATCTTGGAAACCAACTCAAAGCTTGGAATCAACAAATGAAGGATCTTGGAGACCTTCTTCTCAAAATTTTAAAAGCTCAAATCCATTCAATGTAAGTAATTCCGCAACTTATAATGAATTTATGAACATGTTTTCGTGCTTATTAGATCATTGGCATGTTCTAGGAACACTAACAATGGTATCAGAGCCAATTTTAAGCATGAAAATTTTAGGGTTCATGAGACCAAAATTTGGGGCTTTTATGTTTTGAACATGATTCTTTCAAATGGATGCTTTGAGCATGCTTAGAATATGATAACTTAGAGTTATGCATGATTAGATTTGAAAAAAATCAAATGAATCAAAAATTAAAAATTTCTTCACATGGCCGAATTTCACTGTGCAGTGGACTGCAATTTTTTGATTTTTGTAACATGAAATTATGTGTTTAAATGCATGTTTAAATGTTGATTGTTGGTTTGATTGGATTGGAATCAAAGTCAATAAAGTTTATGTTAAAATCAAAGAGCATGTTGAGCTTGAAATGATGTGTTTTGGATTCAATTTTGTGTTGAGCATGAAATGATGAATTTTGGCTTCAATTTATGTTAAGCATAAATTGATGAATTAAGCATGATTAATTAAGTTAATTGGTATTTTGGAAATATTGAGTTTAATTAATTAATCATTGCTAATACACTTTAATTAAAGAAATTGTGATATTTGGAATATTATAATTATGTTAATAAGCCTTTAATTAAGAATTGGGCTAAAAGTGTGTATTTGGGCTTAATGGGCTTGGTTTGACCAAGTTTGGTTTGGACTTTTGGATTGGATCCAATTGGGCCCAAAACCAATTCCGTAAAGTCCAAATACTTCACATGGCCCTTTAAAGAATTTAATTGGCCTAATGGGCCTAAATTAATTTGTAGGCAATAGGGTGATTCCTATTGGGCCTTGGCATTTTGGGTTTGACCCATTATGGCCAAAGCCCATGCCTTAAGAATTAATTAAAAGCTCATTGGACTTTAATTAAAATGACATTGGATGTTATTGGGCCTTTGAGACCCATTAAGATTGGATTTGGAATCCAAAGTCTTTAAGGCTTATAAGTAAGTGTATATATTTAATTTGGAATTAAATTGGAATTAGTATTGAATACAAATAAATTGGATTTAAATTTGTAGTTCAATATAATTCAAGAATACTTACTTTGAGTATTTATTCTTAAACGAGTTTGACTCACACAAATCAAATCGTTGTTTGAACATTGGATCGTCATTAATTCAAAGATTAATTAATTGGATTAGATTGATTGAATAGCATGATTTGTATGAATACATGAATGTGTTGTATGAATAATGTACATCAGATGGATATTAGAAGGGCGAGGGCAATTTTGGAAATTGTAATAAATTTAGAATTTATTTAATTGGACCTGCGTGTCCAGCCTTTTATCTCATTTTCATTGTATTTCTCTTCTCACCAATTCCCCTCAATGTGAATGAGGTTTCTTTATTGTATTATGTAATTGGGTAGAAATTAGAATCATTATTGCCGGGGAGAGGAAAATGAGTGATTTGTTCTAGGAACAATTTGTGACATATCCATCCGTATATCATTATTTATTTATTTATTTATACGCGCTTTATTATGTATTTAGAATGCATGTTTAAGGGTGTATGATGATGAGACCTTAACAAATATAATAAATTGGTTGCCAATTTGCACGCGAAAAACCCTCACAACATATTAAGCGTTTTTCCTTCCGTTGAGTGATTCTTACTCAAGATCCAAAGTTGGCATTGGTTTTTTGGCCAAAGTCAAGACCTTTGTCAATTGCGGATGTGTTTGAATCATGAGAGTTTTGTTCCATATCGGTGTCTTGTCCAAGTCGTGATTTTTTCGTGTTTGTTGGCCAAAGTCAAGATCACTTCTTGTCCATCGACATTGATTACGAAGCTTTCCATGTCAATGGGGTCAGCTTAACTGGGATCATTAAGTTTGTTGTGCCAAAGCCAAGGCTTAGTTGATTCAGAGGAAAAAGGTTAGGGAATATATTGGATATATTGGCATATATAAGATATATGTTTCGGACTTGGATGTCCACCTACTGGATCTAGGAATTGGATGAGATGCAATTGATCTTAGAGATCTACCTATTTAAGTATCATACAATTTGTTGGCCAAAGTCAAGATTGTGTGTTATTTAACGGGATCTAGCCCACTAGGAAACTAGGTTTCCGAGTACTCCACAGAGGGTTAGAGGCTCGCCGAAAAATAGTGGGAGGCATGTATTAAATTTGCAATATTCGTTTAATTACTTGCCATACGCGCTCAATCAAATATCATTCGTCAAATAAATTAAATGTTAGTTGGACTAATATTTAATAGTTGTTTTAATTAAACAGTTGGACTGTATTCAAACTACTTCATTTATAGTTGATTATATAATTGGATTATAGTAATCAATATATTTGAACTTTACCCTTCATTCTTAGTTGGTTATATAATTGGATTATAGTAATCAATATATTGAATTTTACCGATCATTTATAGTTGATTATATAATTGGATTATTGTAATCAATATATATTTGATTTTAACCAATAAAATTGTAATTAGTTATATAGTTAGACTATAGTAATCATTACATTAGATTGTACCCGAAATTGTTGATTTAATAGTTGGACTATTAGAATCAAGATTAAACTGAAAGATTAGTGTTTAAAACATAATCCTAGGGAAAATGTGTTTAAACGACTTTAATTTTCAAATTGGGAATAAATTTCAGGATAGTCCTGAAAACTAAGAAGTTACTTTATTTGATAAAATAACAACTTAGGCCTAAGCGAGGAGTTAAGCAAATAGTAGAGCATGATCTTTGGAAGATTTATGTGATGATAACTTTAGTGCTTAATCCATTATGCTTGCCATAAAGACTCCTTAATTTCCTAATCAGAACTAAAGATTAGATCATTAAAGTATGATGAAGAAATTGAAGGATCTTCATAGATCTATTCTTAAATCTTAGAAGTATTAAATTTCAATAAATAACTCTTGGAGAGTTAATGGCCATTCTCAAGGAGACAAAGCCAAAGTTTGCAATAAGGCAAGTAGCGCAAGGCGCATCTTACTTCAATATTCTAGAAGGCCAAGGCTTGGTAAAGGCTTCTAGAATGTAGAAAATGGCAAAGGTGAAATCATGATAGTCTTCTAGGAAGATAAATGACATATCCCAAGTGTTGGTTTATTCTAAGGTCCCAAGATCAAACAAGACATGAAATAATGCGTGAATACATCAACGGAGGTAGCGGAATACTCACATTGATCGGTTATGTCGATTTGAAGACGAATCAAGGCCAAAAACGTACTGCCCTTCACGCCAAACTGCTGCCAGTCCACTGCCCTGCAAAACAGAAATTTAAGTGAAGAAACGGAGCTCCGAGCTTCGTCCGATGGATCCCGGCTCATGGGGGAACCTCCCTACCACCTTCGCAAGACTCGTAGTGTGCTAGCACTTGCGGTTTTCACCATGAAAACCCAACCCTTGCTTCCCTATGTTCACGCCAAAATTGGTTCCAAACCAGTAACTTGTTTCAGTTTGGGCGTGAGAGAAGAGAGCATTTTGAGAGAGATAAAATTGTATTGTGTAATTAATTTTTGTTACCAAAAATTAATTTATATTTATGCCATAATATTTATTAAATTAATAATAAACTTATGACACAAATCATGCAATGGCTTAGAGTGTCAAACACTCAATTTCCATGCAAAACCATAGAGTGCATTGTACACTATCTACATGCAATGCATTAGAATTAAATAATGCATAATATGACATGTGTCATGTGGGCCCCCACATTTCCAAATGAAAGTGGGCCCACGTGCACTCACGCGTTCGGATTCGATATTTCCGAAATATCGAGTTTACGTCGCGACGTTAATTAAATCGAATAATTGCGGCTAGCGAAATTTTATTTACGTCGCTAACGAATTAATTCTAAATTAAATCGTTTGCCCGAATTAAATCTAATTTTAATTTCGCGTCGAAATCGAATTTCGTTTAATATATCGAATATATTATTTACCGATTAATTCCAAATTAATCGTTATCTCTCTCTAGACGATATTTTATCCCGGATAAAATATCTCCGTTATTAATCCTAGATTAATTTCTCTCTCTTCTGTATAATCCCAAATTATTCAAGAGTGCAAGTTGTGCGTCATCGGTGGATTATCGGGAAGCGACCCATGAGATCCCCGGATAAGTTGACAGTAAATATGGTCGTCGGAGTATCCGAATCACGTACGTACCAAGTACTACGTTCTACCGATTTACGAGACAAGGTCGACTCCTAGCAAAGCACCAAGTCTACTCAATTCTCCGGACATATCCTTATAAGAATATTTAGATCTGTATCAAGCGTAGTATACGATTGTATTGTGCATATCGGCCCAGTATCGGATAATCACGTGCTAGGGCTGGGGCTGGATAAGTGTCTGCCCCGTCCGAAACACATATCGGATGTCTGGTAACTAGTCTCTATAATCGGATATTCATGACCTGGTCATAATATCACGATTGGATGCGCATCACTTAAGAGCACTAATACCGTATCCTGCGTGACATCATCTCCATTAGGACTGGAGTGAACCTTCTGTCTTGACATCACATCCAATACACTACCTACGATTCTGATAACCCAGAAGAGGGTGAACACAGAACCAGTTAAGATCCCCCACCACCAA
>SKCR01006498.1:0-24767 GCA_019454045.1 Zanthoxylum bungeanum
GGGTGAGGCAAATTTTGAAATTATTGTAATAATTTAGAATTTAATAAATTGGACCTGCATGTCCAGCCTTATCTCTCGATTCTTTGTAATTCTCTTCTCACCGATTCCCCTTAATGTAATGAGGTTTCTTTAGAAGTATTATGTAATTGGGTAGAAGTAAGAATAGTGCTAGCCGGGGAGATGAAATGGAGAGATTTGTTCTATGAACAATTTGTTAAATATCCATCCGTATATCATTATTAATTTTAACACGCCTTATTAGGCTTTTAGAATGCATTCTTAAGGGTGTATGATGAGACCTAATTAAAGATAATAAATTGGTTACCAAATCGCGACAAAAACCCACATTTTCATATAAGCGTTTTTCCTTCCATTGAGTGATTCTCTCTCAAGATCCAAGATTGGCATTGGTTTGTTGGCCAAAGTCAAAACCCTTGTCCATCGCGGATGTGTTTGAATCATGAAAGCTTTGTTCCATATCGTACGCCTTGGGCAAGTTGTGATTTGTTGGCCAAAGTCAAGGTCACTTCTTGTTCATCGGCCTCGATTACGAAGCTTTCCACTGTCAATGGGTAACGCTTAACTGGTTTCATTAAGCTTTTGAGCCAAAGCCAAGGCTTAGTTGATTCAAGGAAAAAAGTTAGGCAACATATTGGATATATTGGCATATATGGATATATTTTTCGGACTTGGAGGTATACCTACTGGATCTAGGAATTGGATGAGATCCAATTGATCTTAGAGATCTACCTAGTTAATTTCATACAATTTGTTGGCCAAGTCAAGGTTGTGTGTTATTTAACGGGATCCTAGCCCACTAGGATGTTGGACAATTATGACCCATATCATCACTATTTGTACAGATCATGGTGTTGTTGTACAAATAACTATGTGACAAAGGAAATTGCCTTTTTATCATTTGTAATTAGATTACCAGATGTATAAATGATAGAAGGTCCATATGATTAGTTCTGGATTGAGATGATATGAGACAGTATCAATCCACGAAGGTTTAATCATTAAATATCCCTAGTCAGAGTATTATCGAGATTGGACATCGATAATGCGTAAAAGACTAGTATTACACTTGTGCGCGTTGTGGGAGCATAACGACATAGTTCTCATATATTTGGGTATAGGATACTCATGCAAGTGTAATAGGAGATTGTGTTTACCGATGGTACAAAACAACTTCTCTCTGGATAGACCCCTCGAATTCCATTGGTAGTATGACTATGTGTCTATGGAAGTCCGAATCAGGGTAGGTGTATTTGGTCTTAACCTGAGACTTGCACCGCTAATACTTGCGACAATCAATATACTTTGGTTTTGGTCGTCCAGGGCTTTAACAGGTTCTGTGTACGCCTCTTCTGGGTATATTGAGAATCGTAGTGTATTGGGTGTGATGTCAAGATGGAAGTATCACTCCAGTCATAGTGGAGATGATGATCACGTAGGATACGAAACTGGTGCTCTTATATGCTGCAGCTATCGGGATATTATGACTAGGTCATGTTTATCCGATTATAGAGACTAGTTACCAGAGATCTGATATGTGCTTCGTACGGGGCAGACACAATTCCAGCCCCAGGCCTTGCACGTGACATCAATGCTGGATCGAATACGCAATACTACGTATACTACGCCTGATATAGATCATTTATTCCTATAAGTATATTTCTGGAGAATTGGGTAGGCACGGTGCTTTGCTAGAAGCCAACCATGTCTTGTAAATCGGTAAAAACGTAGTACTAGGTACGTACGTGTTCGGATAGTCCGACGATCTCATGGGTCGCTTCCCGAAGATTCACCGATGACGTATGACTCGTACTTTATTAATCTGGGATTAATTATAAGAGAGAGAAAATTAATCTGGGATTAATTACGGAGATATTTTATCTGGGATAAAATATTATTTAAAGAGAGAGAACGATTAATTTGGAATTAATCGATAAAATAATATATTCGATATATTATACGAAATTGGATTTCGACGCGAAATTAAAATTAGATTTTAATTCGGGCGAACGAGTTAATTTAGAATTAATTCGTTAACGACGTGAATAGTAATTTTGCTAGGTAAAATTATTTAATTGAATTTGATTTAATTACGTCACAACGGAAAATTCGTTAATTCGGAATTAGCGAACTTGAGCCTGTGAGTGTTTGCGGGCCCCTCTATTTCGAATTCAAGTGCGGCCCACAAGTCACATCAAGCGTCAAATCTTTAGTCATTCAAGTGATATAAAGTCACATCACTTTGAGTGATGTGATGGTTGTCACCTTTTGGTGATGGAAGTGGTTGAGAGTAATTATTACTCTTTTCCCTCCAATTTACTTTTGGAAGTAAATACCTAAAAGACTTTTGACTTTAGATTTTTGGTATTAGGTTTTTAAAAAACCAACACAACTCACACTCTCTCTTCTCTCTTGTTTCGGCCTTGGGCCATTTTTTCTCCTCTCAAATTTCTTCCATTGCCGAGAGTTGAAGAAGGACTATGGAAAGATTTGTGGCAAATTTTTCCGAGTGCTCGCACGCTTTAGGAGTCATATGATAGTAATAGGGAAACCCACCCGTGGTCATGGAATGTACACAAGCTTGGAGCTTGAAGGACCGAAAAATTGGAGCACAAAAAGGGCCAAAAATCGTGAGCTTCTTGGAGTTAAAGCTTAAAGATTTTTGTTGTTCCTCGCATCGCATAACCGATCAATGTAAGTATGATTCCGCCATTCTTCTTTGAGTATTCACACATGTTTCAATGCTTGAAATCGATCTTGGGACTAATCTAGAAACCCAACAATGGTATCTTGAGCCATTTTGAGCATGAAATTTGATTAGGGTAAAATTTGGGTAAATTGGATTTGAGCATGTTTGAGTGAAATTACTTGTTTGAGCATGCTTGTATATGAATGACTTGGAGTTATTTGTGATCAATTTTATGAAAATTTGATTGGATCAATTTTTCCCCAATAAGTTGGCTTGGCCGAAACTTGGTGTTGCCCAAAGTCATGGTATTTTTTGATTTTGATCATTGGATGAGTTGAAATCATTTGGGAAATGTTAATTGGAGATTTAATTGGATTAATTTGGAATTGGACATAAAACCCTAAATGTCGTGACATTGAAGCATGTAAAATGATGTGATTTTTTGATTCAAATGTGTTGGACATGTTTTGATGATAATGAGCATAATTAATTGAGTAAATTGGTATTTTGGAAATGTTAATTTTTTTAATTAATTATCGCATACACTTTAGGTTAATTAAATTATGAAATTTGGAATTTTGGTAATTTAATTAATTGGGCCAAATTTGGAATTGGGCTTGTAAAGTTTTAATTAGGCTTAATGGGCTTGATTGGGCCAAGTTTGGTTTAGGCTAATTGGTTGGGCCTAATGGGCCTAAATTGGTTTCTTGGCAAATAAGGGTGATTCCTTAAATGGACTTTGGTATTTGGGTTTGACCCATATTGACCAAAAGTCCATGCCTTAAGAAATTAATTAAAAGCCCATTGGACTTTAATTAAATTAACATTGGATGTTAATCGGGCTTTGAGACCCGTAACGATTAGATTTAGAATCTAAGTCGTAAGGCACATTAAAAAGTGTAATTGTTTAATTTGGAATTAAATAAAGATTAGTATTAAATACAAATTAAATTGGATTTAATGTTGTAGTTTAATATAATTCGAGAATTCCTACTTTGAGTACTTATTCGAAAACGAGTTGGACTCGCGCAAAATCAAATCGTTGTTTGAACATTGGATGGTCATTAATTTTCAGATTAATTAATTGGATTAGATTGATTGATAACATGCTTTGTGTGAATACATGGATGCGATGTATGAATAATGTATATCGGATGGATATTAGATAGGTGAGGGCAATTTTGGAAATTATTGTAATAAATTTAGAATTTATTAATTGGACCTGCGTGTCCAGCCTATTACCTCTTCACTCTGTGTATTTCTTCTCACCTATTCCCCTCAATGTAAATGAGGTTTCTTTAGAAGTGTTATGTAATCGGGTAGAAGTAATACTTGTGCTAGCGGGAGAGAGGAAATGGAGAGATTTGTCTAGGAACAATGTGTTAAGTATCCATCCGCATATCATTATTATATTTATTTATACGCGCCTTATTATGTTTTTAGAATGCATGTTTAAGGGTGTATGATGATGAGACCTTAACAAAGATAATTAATTGGTTGCCAATTACGCGAAAAACCCTCACACATATTAAGTGTTTTTCCTTCCATTGAGTGATTCTTACTCAAGATCCAAGATTGGCACTGGTTTGTGGCCAAAGTCAAGAACTTTGTCCATCGCGGATGTGTTTGAATCATGAAGGCTTTGTTCCATATCGGTGTCTTGTCCAAGTTGTGATTTGTTGGCCAAAGTCAAGATCACTTCTTGTCCATCGACATTGATTACGAAGCTTTCCAAAGTCAATGGGTTCCGCTTAACTGGGATCATTAAGTTTGTTGTGCCAAAGCCAAGGCTTATTGATTCAGAGGAAAAAGGTTAGGGAATATATTGGATATATTGGCATATATAAGATATATTTTTCGGACTTGGATGTCCACCTACTGGATCTAGGAATTGGATGGGATCCAATTGATTTTAGAGATCTACCTAGTTAATTCATACAATTTGTTGGCCAAAGTCAAGATTGTGTGTTATTTAACGGGATCCTAGCCCACTAGGAAACAAGGTTTCCCGAGTACTCCACAGAGGTTTAGAGGCTCGCCGAAAAATAGTGGGAGGCAAGTATTAAATTTGCAATATTCGTTTAGTTACTTGCCATACGCGCTCATTTCAATTTTTCGTCAAATATAAATTAATATATTAGTTGGACTAATATTTAATCATTGTTTTAATTAAACAGTTGGACTGTATTCAAACTACTTCAATTAATAGTTGATTTTATAATTGGATTATAGTAATCAATATAATTGAATTTAACCTATTAAATTATAGTTGATTATATAGTTAGACTATAGTAATCATTATAATCAATAGTACCTAAAATCGTTGATTCGATAGTTGGACTATTAGAATCAAGATAATTGAAAGATTAGCATTTAAAACATAATCTTGGGTGAAAATGTATTTAAATGGCTTTAATTTTCAAATTGGGAAAAAATCTCAGGATAGTCCTGGAGACCGAGAAGTTACTTTATTTGATATAGTGACGTCTCGAACCTAAGCCTAGAGTTGAGCAAAATAGTTAACATGATATTTGGAATATTCATGTGATGATAACTTTAGTGCTTAATCTGTTATGCTTGCCGCAAAGACTCCTTAATTTCTTAGTCAGAACTAAGGATTAGATCCTTATAGTATGATATTGAAATTGAAGGATCTTCATAGATCTATCCTTAGATCTTAGAAGTACAAATTGCAATAGAAAACTCTTGGAGAGTTAATGGCTATACTCAAGAAGACAAAGCCAAGTTTGCAATAGGCAAGAAGAGCAAGTCGCATCTTATTTCAACATTCTAGAAGGCAAGGCTTGGCCAAAGGCTTCGGGGTATGGAAAAGGGGCAAAGAAAAATCATTATAATCTTCTGGGAAGACATAGGACATATCCCAAAATGCTGCCTAAACTGTGGCAAACGGGGTCTGGGAAGCGTGACTACCGTATAGACAAGGCAGACATGAAGGAAGAGAAAGGGGCAAGGCTCCGACTTCAAATATGTTTGTCATAAACATGTTCGCTACTAGTATTAAAAATTGGATTTTAGATACTGATGTGGTACATAAATATGTACTTGGTGTGCAGAATCTGCTGATAAGCAGGATACTGACTTCAGTTGAGATTAATCTGCGATCGGAACTGCGACAGTCGCTGTTTTAACCGTAGAAACCTAAGTTTAGGAACTACCCTTCGGGTAGGTACTTAAATTAGGATACTGTTAAATGTAACTAGTTTGACTAGAAACATTATCTCTATATCAGTTTTTAACCCGTGTGGGTATACCTTTATATTCTAGAACACTAAAGTGATTTATTTTATAAATGATATTGAGATAAACACATTAGATGTGAATAACAGTATTTATATTTTGAATATAAATAAATCTCAAACGTATAATAGGACAAACAAATAGCTCAAACTGATTTAATCAGATGAGACTTATAAGTGGCATTGTTGTCTGAGACACAGTTAACAAGACTCGTATATCCACACTTTCGAAGAGTAGATATTAGGACGGATTTGATTCTATTCAAATAATGTCTACAAATCTAGTTTATTAGGCAAAGTGCCTGAAATACTTTTTACTTGGTAAAAGTGCAAGTGCCACCGATCTGTTAGCCCTCGTTCATAGTGACGTAAGTGGGCCCATATCTAGCTAGGCTAGAGGTGGATATGAACACTTCGTAACCTTTACGGATGTTTCATCACGTTATGGTTATGTGTTTCTTTTGAAACACTGATCGGAAACTTTTGATGAATTCAAAGAGTTTCGACACGAAGTAGACAAACAGATCGGCTATAGTATTAAAACCGTCACGGTTAGACCATGATGGAAAATACTTAAGCAATAAGTTTCTCAAATACTTGAAAGAGTATAGTATTTTCTCAAAGAGGACTCCTCCCGGAACACGTCAATTTGACGGTGTGTCCTAACGGAGAAACCGAATTTTGTTGGACATGATATGGTTAATCATGAGTCGCTCTTGAGCTACCATTTCCTTCAAGGGATACGCATAAACAGTACAAAACTTATTTTGAATAAGGTTCCATAAAAATCTGTTTGACAGACTTTATATTAGATATGAACAGGAAAGAAACCAGGTTTTTCTTCCTGAAGATTTGGAATGCTGGGCATATGTTTAGATGATACCAAACTAAAACCCAAATTGGATAAGTGCCTAAGTTGTAGGTTATCCTAGAGGAAACCAAAGTATAATACTTATACAACTCGCAAGAGAACAATGTAATTGTTGCTCACCATGCGGTTTTCCTAAGAGGAATACCTATATGCAGTGGTAAGTGGGAGGAAAGTAAAACTTGATTAAAATCGGAGTAATACTGTTCCAGGCACCGATTCCTTAATGGAACACAAATAGTTCATCAAGGATGAAACTATACCAATAATCTTCAAATACACAAGAACCGCGCAGTCGGAGAGAGTCAGAAAACAACCTGGGAGGTATGGGTTTCTGATCTCACCTCATAAAGATGTCAATCTTATTGAGGAATACGAACTCACTACGTATGAGGAAGTGATACAAGGTATCGACTCCCTATTATGGCAAAGTTCATGAAGTCCGAAATGGATTCCATGTATACCAACCAAGTTTGGACACTGGTTGATTTACCGGAAGGCATTGTGCCTATTGGTACTATAAGTCTTCAAGAAGACATACATGGAAGGCAACATACCAACGTACTAAGCTGGGCTTGTAGCAAAAAGGTATCGTTATCAACATTGTGTCGATTACGACGAAACCTTTTACTTGTTGCCATTGTGAAATCCATGTGGATAATGCTTGCTGATGCTGCATGTTTCATTCATGAAA
Source organism: Zanthoxylum bungeanum (assembly GCA_019454045.1). Taxonomy (NCBI): domain Eukaryota; kingdom Viridiplantae; phylum Streptophyta; class Magnoliopsida; order Sapindales; family Rutaceae; genus Zanthoxylum; species Zanthoxylum bungeanum. The sequence continues at coordinate 7,527 of SKCR01006498.1, forward strand.
TATGGCAGCTGAATGCCAAAACCGCTTTTCTTAACGGAAACCTTTTGGAGGATGTTTATAACATCCTGACGGTTTTGTCGTACCAAAATGAGCAAACAAGGTTTGCAAGTTAATTCGATCCATTTATGGATTGAAGCAAGCATTGCGTTCTTGGAATTGTCGTTTTGATGTAATCATAATGGTGTGTGATTTAACTCAAAACGAAAATGATTCTTGTGTATATAAGAAGGTTAGTGGGAGCACACTGACAATGAATGTCCTAAGTAATGATGACATATCATTTCTTGGAAATGATATTCCCATAACAAATCGGTGAAAGAAAGTTGGCTTTCATGAAAAATTCTCCGTAGAATTCCTAGGAGAAACAACCTTTATTCTAGGAATAAAGATCTATTGGGATAGATCTAAAAGTTGTTGATACTCTCCGAGAACTCGTACATTGAAATAAATGTACGCGACCTGGTGTCTCATATGCTTTGAGCATATGGAGTCATAATCATGCCAATCCATGTGATAGTCACTGGATTGATGTTAAGAACATCCATTAGTATCTTAGATGAACTAAGGATGCTGTCTTATGCTATGGAGAAGGAGAACTTGAAGTGACTGGGATCACCTCTGCAAGTTTCCAAACCAACAAAAATGACTATTAGTCGTAACAAAGGTACTATAAAGTTTGAATGACGGAACAGTGAGCTGGAAATCTTCCAAGCAAGATACTGTTACCGAATAAACAACAAAAGCGGAATATTGCTGCAGCTGAGGCAGCAATAGAAGCCATTTGGATCTTAATAATCCTAATTAGATTAGAGAGTAGTTCTATTAGCAGCTGAGCTAGGCTACAGCACAGGCTAAAGAATTAATGGTCTCATCAACGAACAGATATATACTTCAAATATTCATCTGATTCGTTCGGATCATACATCGTGGCGATGTGATGATCGAATAAATCGCATCAGATGATAACCATGCAAATCCGCTGACGAAAGCATTTCTCAGCAGAGAAATTTGAGCGAACCGTGCATAGTTCGGGTGTAGGACACTTGAGTGATTGGCTATAGGCCAAGGGAAGATTGTTGGACAATTATGACCCATAACATCACTATTGGTACAGATCATGGTGTTGTTGTACAAAATTAACTATGTGACAAAGGAAATTGCCTTTATCATTTGTAATTAGATTACCAAGATGTATAAATGATAGAAGGTCCATTATGATTAGTTCCGGATTGAGATGATATGAGACAGTATCAATCCACGAAGGTTTAATCATTAAATATCCCTAGTCAGAGTATTATCGAGATTGGACATCGATAATGCGTAAAAGACTAGTATTACACTTGTGCGCATTGTGGGAGCATAACGGCATAATTATCATATATTTGGGTATAGGATACTCATGCAAGTGTAATAGGAGGTTGTGTTTACCGATGGTATGGAAACAACTTCTCTCGGATAGACCCCTCGGAATTCCATTGGTAGTATGACTATGTGTCTATGGAAGTCCGAATCAGGGTAGGTGTATTTGGTCTTAACCTGAGACTTGCACCACTAATACTTGCGACAATCAATATACTTTGGTTTTGGTCGTCCAGGGCTTTAACAGGTTCTGTGTACGCCTCTTCTGGGTATATTGAGAATCGTAGTGTATTGGGTGTGATGTCAAGATGGAAGTATCACTCCAGTCATAGTGGAGATGATGATCACGTAGGATACGAAACTGGTGCTCTTATATGCTGCAGCTATCAGGATATTATGACTAGGTCATGTTTATCCGATTATAGAGACTAGTTACCAGCGATCTGATATGTGCTTCATACGGGGCAGACACAATTCCAGCCCCAGGCCTTGCACGTGACATTCGATGCTGGATCGAAATACGCAATACTACGTATACTACGCCTGATATAGATCACTTATTCCTATAAGTATATTTCTGGAGAATTGGGTAGGCACGGTGCTTTGCTAGAAGCCAACCATGTCTTGTAAATCGGTAAAAACGTAGTACTAGGTACGTACGTGTTCGGATAGTCCGACGATCTCATGGGTCGCTTCCCGAAGATTCACCGATGACGTATGACTCGTACTTTATTAATCTGGGATTAATTATAAGAGAGAGAAAATAATCTGGGATTAATTACAGAGATATTTTATCTGGGATAAAATATTATTTAAAGAGAGAGAACGATTAATTTGGAATTAATCGATAAAATAATATATTCGATATATTATACGAAATTGGATTTCGACGCGGAATTAAAATTAGATTTTAATTCGGGCGAACGAGTTAATTTAGAATTAATTCGTTAACGACGTGAATAGTAATTTTGCTAGGTAAAATTATTTAATTGATTTGATTTAATTTTATAATAACAACGGAAAATTCGTTAATTCGGAATTAGCGAACCGAGCCCGGGAGTGTTTGCGGGCCCACTCGCATTTCGAATTCAAGTGCGGCCCACAAGTCAATCAAGCTCAAATCTTTAGTCATTCAAGTGATATAAAGTCACATCACTTTGTGTGATGTGATGGTTGTCACCTTTTGGTGATGGAAGTGGTTGAGAGTAATTATTACTCTTTTCCTCCAATTTACTTTTGGAAAGTAAATACCTAAAAGACTTTTGACTTTAGATTTTTGGTATTAGGTTTTTAAAAAACCAACACAACTCCCACTCTCTCTTCTCTCTTGTTTCGGCCTTGGGCCATTTTTTCTCCTCTCAAATTTCTCCATTGCCGAGAGTTGAAGAAGGACTAGGGAAAGATTTGTGGCAATTTTTCCGAGTACTCGCACACTTTTGGAGTCATATGATAGTGATAGGGAAACCCACCGTGGTCATGGAATGTACACCAAGCTTGGAGCTTGAAGGACCGAAAAATTGGAGCACAAAAAGGGCCAAAAATCGTGAGCTTCTTGGAGTTAAGCTTAAAGATTTTTGTTGTTCCTCGCATCGCATAACCGATCAATGTAAGTATGATTCCGCCATTCTTCTTTGAGTATTCACACATGTTTCAATGCTTGAAGTCGATCTTGGGACTAATCTAGAAACCCAACAATGGTATCTTGAGCCATTTTGAGCATGAAATTTGATTAGGGTAAAATTTGGGTAAATGGATTTGAGCATGTTTGAGTGAAATTACTTGTTTGAGCATGCTTGTATATGAATGACTTGGAGTTATTGTGATCAATTTTATGAAAATTTGATTGGATCAATTTTTCCCCAATAGTTAGCTTGGCCGAAACTGGTGTTGCCCTAAGGTCATGGTATTTTTGATTTTGATCATTGGATGAGTTGAAATCATTTGGAAATGTTAATTGGAGATTTAATTGGATTAAATTTGGAATGGACATAAAAACCCTAAATGTCGTGACATTGAAGCATGTAAATGATGTGATTTTTGATTCAAATGTGTTGGACATGTTTTGATGATAATGAGCATATTAATTGAGTAAATTGGTATTTTGGAAATGTTAATTTTTTAATTAATTATCGCATACACTTTAGGTTAATTAAATTATGAAATTTGGAATTTTGGTAATTTAATTAATTGGGCCAAATTGGAATTGGGCTTGTAAAGTTTTATTAGGCTTAATGGGCTTGGTTGGGCCAAGTTTGGTTTAGGCTAATTGGTTGGGCCTAATGGGCCTAAATTGGTTTCTTGGCAAATAAGGGTGATCCTTAAATGGACTTTGGTATTTGGGTTTGACCCATATTGACCAAAGTCCATGCCTTAAGAAATTAATTAAAAGCCCATTGGACTTTAATTAAATTAATATTGGATGTTAATCGGGCTTTGAGACCCGTAACGATTAGATTTAGAATCTAAGTCGTAAAGGCACATTAAAAGTGTAATTGTTTAATTTGGAATTAAATAAAGTATTAGTATTAAATACAAATTAAATTGGATTTAATGTTGTAGTTTAATATAATTCAAGAATTCCTACTTTGAGTACTTATTCGAAAAACGAGTTGGACTTGCGCAAAATCAAATCGTTGTTTGAACATTGGATGGTCATTAATTTTCAGATTAATTAATTGGATTAGATTGATTGATAACATGCTTTGTGTGAATACATGGATGCGATGTATGAATAATGTATATCGGATGGATATTAGATAGTGAGGGCAATTTTGGAAATTATTGTAATAAATTTAGAATTTATTAATTGGACCTGCGTGTCAGCCTATTACCTCTTCACTCTGTGTATTTATCTTCTCACATATTCCCCTTAATGTAAATGAGGTTTCTTTAGAAGTGTTATGTAATCGGGTAGAAGTAATACTTGTGCTAGCGGAGAGAGAGGAAATGGAGAGATTTGCTCTAGGAACAATGTGTTAAGTATCCATCTGTATATCATTATTTTATTTATTTATACACGCCTTATTATGTTTTTGGAATGCATGTTTAAGGGTGTATGATGATGAGACCTTAACAAAGATAATTAATTGGTTGCCAATTACGCGAAAAAACCCTCAATACATATTAAGCGTTTTTCCTTCCATTGAGTGATTCTTACTCAAGATCCAAGATTGGCACTGGTTTGTTGGCCAAAGTCAAGAACTTTGTCCATCGCGGATGTGTTTGAATCATGAAGGCTTTGTTCCATATCGGTGTCTTGTCCAAGTTGTGATTTGTTGGCCAAAGTCAAGATCACTTCTTGTCCATCGACATTGATTACGAAGCTTTCCAAAGTCAATGGGTTCCGCTTAAATGGGATCATTAAGTTTGTTGTGCCAAAGCCAAGGCTTAATTGATTCAGAGGAAAAAGGTTAGGGAATATATTGGATATATTGGCATATATAAGATATATGTTTCGGACTTGGATGTCCACCTACTGGATCTAGGAATTGGATGGTATCCAATTGATTTTAGAGATCTACCTAGTTAATTATCATACAATTTGTTGGCCAAAGTCAAGATTGTGTGTTATTTAACGGGATCCTAACCCACTAGGAAACAAGGTTTCCCGAGTACTCCACAGAGGTTTAGAGGCTCGCCGAAAATTTGGGAGGCAAGTATTAAATTTGCAATATTCGTTTAGTTACTTGCCATACGCGCTCATTTCATTTTTCGTCAAATATAATTAATATATTAGTTGGACTAATATTTCATCATTGTTTTAATTAAACAGTTGGACTGTATTCAAACTACTTCAATTAATAGTTGATTTTATAATTGGATTATAGTAATCAATATAATTGAATTTAACCTATTAAATTATAGTTGATTATATAGTTAGACTATAGTAATCATTATAATCAATAGTACCTAAAATCGTTGATTCGATAGTTGGACTATTAGAATCAAGATAATTGAAAGATTAGGATTTAAAACATAATCCTGGGTGAAAATGTATTTAAATGGCTTTAATTTTCAAATTGGGAATGAAATCTCATGATAGTCCTGGAGACCGAGAAGTTACTTTATTTGATATAGTGACGTCTCGAACCTAAGCCTAGAGTTGAGCAAATAGTAGAACATGATATTTGGAATATTCATGTGATGATAACCTTAGTGCTTAATCTGTTATGCTTGCCGCAAGGACTCCTTAATTTCTTAGTCAGAACTAAGGATTAGATCCTTATAGTATGATATTGAAATTGAAGGATCTTCATATATCTATCCTTAGATCTTATAAGTACAAATTGCAATAGAAAACTCTTGGAGAGTTAATGGCTATACTTAAGAAGACAAAGTCAGAGTTTGCAATAGGCAAGAAGAGCAAGTCGCATCTTATTTCAACATTCTAGAAGGCCAAGGCTTGGCCGAAGGCTTCTGGGTATGGAAAGGGGCAAGGAAAAATCATTATAATCTTCTGGGAAGACATAGGACATATCCCAAATGTCTGCCTAAACTGTGGCAAACGGGGTCATTGGAAGCGTGACTACCGTATGGACAAGGCAGACATGAAGGAAGAGAAGAGGGGGCAAGGCTCCGACTTCAAATATGTTTGTCATAAACATGTTCGCTACTAGTATTAAATTGGATTTTAGATACTAGATGTGGTACATAAATATGTACTGGTGTGCAGAATCTACTGATTAAGCAGGATACTGACTTCAGTTGAGTTTAATCTGCGAGTCGGAAACTGGACGACAGTCGTGTGTTTAACCGTACAAAACCTAAGTTTAGGAACTACCCTTCGGGTAGGTACTTAAATTAGGAAACTGTTAAAATGTAACTGTTTGACTAGAAACATTATCTCTATATCAGGGTTTAACCCGTTGTGGTATACCTTTATATTCTAGAACACTAAAATGATTTATTTTATAAAGATGATATTGAGATAAACACATTAGATGTAAATAACATTATTTATATTTTTAATATAAATAAATCTCAAACGTATAACAGGACAAACAAATAGCTCAAACTGATTTAATCAGATGAGACTTATAAGTGGCATTGTTGTTGGGACACAATTAACAAGACTCGTATATCCACACTTTCGAAGAGTGGATACTAGGACGGATTTGATTCTATTCAAATAATGTCTACGAATCTAGTTTATTAGGCAAAGTGCCTGAAATACTTTTTACTTGGTAAAAGTGCAAGTGCCACCGATCTGTTAGCCCTCGTTCATAGTGACGTAAGTGAGCCCATATCTAGCTAGGCTAGAGGTGGATATGAACACTTCGTAACCTTTACGGATGTTTCATCACGTTATGGTTATGTGTTTCTTTTAAACACTGATCGGAAACTTTTGATGAATCAAAGATTTTCGACACGAAGTAGACAGACAACAGATCGGCTTAGTATTAAAACGTCACGGTTAGACCATGATGGAAAATACTTAAGCAATAAGTTTCTCAAATACTTGAAAGAGTATAGTATTTTTTCAAAGAGGACTCCTCCCGGAACACGTCAATTTGACGGTGTGTCCTAACGGAGAAACCGAATTTTTTTGGACATGATATGGTTAATCATGAGTCGCTCTGAGCTACCATTTCCTTCAAGGGATACGCATAAACAGTACAAAACTTATTTTGAATAAGGTTCCATAAAAATCTGTTTGACAGACTTTATATTAGATATGAACAGGAAAGAAACCAGGTTTTCTCATTCCTGAAGATTTGGGAATGCTGGGCATATGTTTAGATGATACCAAACTAAACCCAAATTGGATAAGTGCCTAAGTTGTAGGTTATCCTAGGGAAACCAAAGTATAGTACTTATACAACTCACAAGAGAACAATGTAATTGTTGCTCACCATGCGGTTTTCCTAAGAGGAATACCTATATGCAGTGGTAAGTGGGAGGAAAGTAAAACTCTGATGAAAATCGGAGTAATACTGTTCCAGGCGCCGATTCCTTAATGGAACACAAATAGTTCATCAAGGATGAAACTATACCAATAATCTTCAAATACACAAGAACCGCGCAAGTTGGAGAGAGTCAGAAAACAACCTGGGAGGTATGGGTTTCTGATCTCACCTCATAAAGATGTCAATCTTATTCAGGAATACGAACTGACTACGTATGAGGAAGTGATACAAGGTATCGACTCCCTATTATGGCAAAGTGCCATGAAGTCCGAAATGGATTCCATGTATACCAACCAAGTTTGGACACTGGTTGATTACCGGAAGGCATTGTGCCTATTGGTACTATATAAGTCTTCAAAGAAGACATACATGGAAGGCAACATACCAACGTACTAAGCTGGGCTTGTAGCAAAAAGGTATCGTTATCAACATTGTGTCGATTATGACGAAACCTTTTACTTGTTGCCATTGTTAAATCCATTTGGATAATGCTTGCTGATGCTGCATGTTTCATTCATGAAATATGGCAGCTGAATGCCAAAACCGCTTTTCTTAACGGAAACCTTTTGGAGGATGTTTATAACATCCTGACAGTTTTTTCGTACCAAAACGAGCAAACAAGGTTTGCAAGTTAATTGAATCCATTTATGGATTGAAGCAAGCATTGCGTTCTTGGAATTATCGTTTTGATGTAATCATAATGGTGTGTGATTTAATTCAAAACGAAAATGATTCTTGTGTATATAAGAAGGTTAGTGGGAGCACACTGACAATGAATGTCCTAAGTAATGATGACATATCATTTCTTGGAAATGATATTCCCATAACAAAATCGGTGAAAGCTTGGCTTTCATGAAAAATTCTCCGTAGAATTCTGGAGAGACAAACAACCTTTATTCTAGGAATAAAGATCTATTGGGATAGATCTAAAAGTTGTTGATAATTTCCGAGAACTCGTACATTGAAATAAATGTACGCGACCTGGTGTCTCATATGCTTTGAGCATATGGAGTCATAATCATGCCAATCCATGTGATAGTCACCGGATTGATGTTAAGAATATCCATTAGTATCTTAGATGAACTAAGGATGCTGTCTTATGCTATGGAGAAGGAGAACTTGAAGTGACTGGGATCACCTCTGCAAGTTTCCAAACTAACAAAAATGACTATTAGTCGTAACAAAGGTACTATAAAGTTTGAATGACGGAACAGTGAGCTGGAAATCTTCCAAGCAAGATACTGTTACCGAATAAACAACAAAAGCGGAATATTGCTGCAGCTGAGGCAGCAATAGAAGCCATTTGGATCTTAATAATCCTAATTAGATTAGGAGTAGTTCTATTAGCAGCTGAGCTAGGCTACAACACAGGCTAAAGAATTAATGGTCTCATCAACGATCCAGATATATACTTCAAATATTCTCTGATTCGTTCGGATCATACATCGTGGCGATGTGATGATCGAATAAATCGCATCAGATGATAACCATGCAAATCCGCTGACGAAAGCATTTTCTCAGCAGAATTTGAGCGAACCGTGCATAGTTCGGGTGTAGGTCACTTGAGTGATTGGCTATAGGCCAAGGGGAAGATTGTTGGACAATTATGACCCTAACATCACTATTTGTACAGATCATGGTGCTTTTGTACAAATTAACTATGTGACAAAGGAAATTGCTCTTTTATCATTTGTAATTAGATTACCAAGATGTATAAATGATAGAAGGTCCATATGATTAGTTCCGGATTGAGATGATATGAGACAGTATCAATCCACGAAGGTTTAATCATTAAATATCCCTAGTCAGAGTATTATCGAGATTGGACATCGATAATGCATAAAAGACTAGTATTACACTTGTGCGCATTGTGGGAGCATAACGGTATAGTTATCATATATTTGGGTATAGGATACTCATGCAAGTGTAATAGGAGGTTGTGTTTACCGATGGTATGGAAACATCTTCTCTCTGGATAGACCCCTCGGAATTCCATTGGTAGTATGACTATGTGTCTATGGAAGTCCGAATCAGGGTAGGTGTATTTGGTCTTAACCTGAGACTTGCACCACTAATACTTGCGACAATCAATATACTTTGGTTTTGGTCGTCCAGGGCTTTAACAGGTTCTGTGTACGCCTCTTCTGGGTATATTGAGAATCGTAGTGTATTGGGTGTGATGTCAAGATGGAAGTATCACTCCAGTCATAGTGGAGATGATGATCATGTAGGATACGAAACTGGTGCTTTTATATGCTGCAGCTATCGGGATATTATGACTAGGTCATGTTTATCCGATTATAGAGACTAGTTACCAGAGATCTGATTTGTGCTTCGTACGGGGCAGCCCCAGGCCTTGAACGTGACATTCGATGCTGGATCGAAATACGCAATACTACGTATTCTACGCCTGATATAGATCACTTATTCCTATAAGTATATTTCTGGAGAATTGGGTAGGCACGGTGCTTTGCTAGAAGCCAACCATGTCTTGTAAATCAGTAAAAACATAGTACTAGGTACGTACGTGTTCGGATAGTCCGACGATCTCATGGGTCGCTTCCCGAAGATTCACCGATGACGTATAACTCGCACTTTATTAATCTGGGATTAATTATAAGAGAGAGAAAATTAATCTGGGATTAATTACGGAGATATTTTATCTGGGATAAATATTAATTAAAGAGAGAGAACGATTAATTTGGAATTAATCGATAAAATAATATATTCGATATATTATACGAAATTGGATTTCGACGCGGAATTAAAATTAGATTTTAATTTGGGCGAACGAGTTAATTTACAATTAATTCGTTAACGACGTGAATAGTAATTTTGCTAGGTAAAATTATTTAATTGAATTTGATTTAAGTACGTCACAACGGAAAATTCGTTAATTCGGAATTAGCGAACTCGAGCCCGGGAGTGTTTGCGGGCCCACTCGCATTTCGAATTCAAGTGCGGCCCACAAGTCACATCAAGCGTCAAATCTTTAGTCATTCAAGTGATATAAAGTCACATCACTTTGAGTGATGTGATGGTTGTCAACTTTTGGTGATGGAAGTGGTTGAGAGTAATTATTACTCTTTTCCTTCCAATTTACTTTTGGAAAGTAAATACCTAAAAGACTTTTGACTTTAGATTTTTGGTATTAGGTTTTTAAAAAAACCAACACAACTCACACTCTCTCTTCTCTCTCGTTTCGGCCTTGGGCCATTTTTTCTCCTCTCAAATTTCTTCCATTGCCGAGAGTTGAAGAAGGACTAGGGAAAGATTTGTGGCAAATTTTTCCGAGTGCTCGCACGCTTTAGGAGTCATATGATAGTGATAGGGAAACCCACCCGGGTTCATGGAATGCGCACCAAGCTTGGAGCTTGAAGGACCGAAAAATTGGAGTACAAAAAGGGCCAAAAATCGTGAGCTTCTTGGAGTTAAAGCTTGAAGATTTTTGTTGTTCTTCGCATCCCATAACGGATCAATGTAAGTATGATTCCGCCATTCTTCTTTGAGTATTCACACATATTTCAATGCTTGAAATCGATCTTGGGACTAATCTAGAACCCCAACATGGGAAACTAGGTTTCCCGAGTACTCCATAGAGGGTTAGAGGCTCGTCGAAAAATATTGGGAGGCAATTATTAAATTTGCAATTTTGTTTAACTACTTGCCAATACGCGCTCATTTCAATTTTTCGTCATTAAAAATTTAAATATATTAGTTGGAATAATATTCAATTGTTGTTTAATTAAACAATTGGACTATATTCAAACTATTTCATTTATAGTTGATTATATAATTGGATTATCGTAATCAAATATATTTGAATTTAACTAATCAAATAATAGTTGATTATATAGTTAGACTATAGTAATCATTATATTCGATTGTACCCGAAATCGTTGATTGGATAGTTGGACTATTGGAATCAAGATAACTGAAAGATTAGCGTCAAAGGACATAATCCTAGGTGGAAAATGTCTTTAAACGTCTCCAGATTGGGAATAGAACCTCAGGATAGTCCTGGGGGTTGAGAAGTTACTCTATTTGATAGAGCGACCTCTCGGGCCAAGCCCGGAGTTGAGCAAATAGTAGAGCATGAGCTTTAGAAGACTCATCGTGATGAAAACTTTAGTGCTTAATCTATTAAGCTTGCCGCAAAGACTCCTTAATTTCTTGGTCAGAACTAAGGATTAGATCTTTATATTATGATATTGAAATTGAATGATCTTCATAGATCTAACCTTAGATCTTAGAAGTACTAATTGTAATAGAAAACTCTTGGAGAGTTAATGGCTATGCTCAAGGAGACAGAGCCAGAATTTGCAAAAGGGCAAGAAGCGTAAGACGCATCATACTTCGACATCCCATAAGGCCAAGGCTTGGCTGAAGGCTTCTGGGGGTGTGAAGAAAAGGGGCAAAGGCAAAATCGTCACAGTCTTCTGGGAAGACAAATGACATATCCCAAGATATCTGCCTAAACTGTGGCAAACAGGGTCACTGGAAGCGTGACTGCCGTATGGATAAAAGCATACATGAAGGAAATGAAGACGGGCAAGGCTCCGACTTCAGGTATGTTTTTCATAAACATATCCACTGTTAGTTTTAAAAATTAGATTTTTATACTGAATGTGGTACATACATATGTACTGATGTGCGGGATCTGCTGATTAGCAAGATACTGACTTCATGTGAGATTGACCTATGAGTTGGAAACGAGACGAGAGTTGTTGTTTTGGCCATAGAAACCTAAGTTTTAGAACTGCTCTTTGGACATGTACTTAAATTAGGAAACTGTTATAATGTATCTAGTTTGACTAGGAACATTATCTCTGTATCTAGTTTAACCCGTTGTTCGGGTATACCTTTATATTCTAGAACACTAAGTGTATTCTTTATAAGATGATATTGAGAAAAACACATTAGATGTGAATAACAATATTTATATTTAAAATATAAATGAATCTCAAACATATAATATGACAAACAAATAGCTCAAACTGAACTAATAAGATGAGACTTATTTGTGGCATTGTTGTCGGGAACACATTAACAAGACTCGTATATCCACACTTTCGAAGAGTGGGTACTAGGACATATTTGATTCTAATTCAAATAATGTCTACGAATATAGTTTATTAGGCAAAGTGCCTAAAACACCTTTTACTTGGTAAAAGTACAAGTGCCACCGATCTGTTAGCCCTCGTTCATAGTGACGTAAGTGAGCCCATGTCTAGCTAGGCTAGAGGTGGATTTGAATACTTGGTAACCTTTACGGATGTGGCATCGCGTTACGGTTATGTGTATCTTATGAAACATAAGTCAGAAACTTTGGAGTAATTCAAAGAGTTTCGACACGAAGTATAAAAATAGACCAGTAAAAATATTAAAACATCATGATTGGACCGTGGTGGGAATACTTAAGCAATAAGTTTCTCGATTATTTGAAAGAATATGGTATTCTTTCACAGTAGATTCCTCCCGGAACACCTCAATTTGACGGTGTGTTTGAACAGAGAAACCAAACTTTGTTGGACATAGTAAGGTTGATGATGAGTCGCTCTGAGCTACCAATTTCCTTCTGAGGATACACATTAAACAGTGCAATACTTATTTTGAATAAGGATCCATGAAAATCTGTTAGACAGACTTCATATTAGATATGAACAAGAAAGAAACCGGGTTTCTCATTCCTGGAGATTTGGGAATGCTAGACATACGCTAAGAGTTTGGATGATACCAAACTAGAACCCAAATCGGATAAGTGCCTAATTTGTAGGTTGTTATAGGGAAACCAAAGTATAGTACTTACAAAATTCACAAGAGAACAATATAATTGTCGCTCTCCATGAGGTTTTCCTAAAAGGAATTCCTATATGCAGTGGTAAGTGGGAGGAAAGTAAAACTCGATGAAAATCAGAGTAATACTGTTCCAGGCACCGAGTCCTCACGGAACACCAACAGTTCATCAGGGATGAAACTGTACCAATAATCTTCGAATACACAAGAACCACGTAGGTCGGAGAGTTAAAAAACAACCTGGGAGGTATGGGTTTCTGATCTCAACTCATAGAGATATCAATCTGATTGAGGAAGACGAACCGGCTACGTTTGAGGAAGTGATACAAGGTATCGACTCCGCTATATGGCAAAATGCCATGAAGTCCGAAATGGATTCCATGTATACAACCAAGTTTGGACACTGGTCAATGTACCAGAAGGCATTGTGCCTATTGGCACTATTTGAGTCTTCAAGGAAGACATACATGGATGGCAACATACAAATGTATAAAGCTAGGCTTGTACAGAAAGGGTATTGTCATCAACATAAGGTCGATTACGACAAAACCTTTTACCCGTTGCCATGATTAAATCCATTCGGATAATGTTTGCTAATGCTGCATGTTTCATTTATGAAATATGGCAGCTGAACGTCAAAACTACTTTCCTTAACGGAAACCTTTTGGAGGATGTTTATCAACATCCTGACGGGTTTTTCATAACAAAAACATGCGAACAAGGTTTGCAAGTTAAATCGATCCATTTATGGATTGAAGCAAGCATTACGTTCTTGGAACTAGAGTTTTGATGTAATCATAATGGTATATGATTTAATTCAAAACGAATATGATTCTTGTGTAATAAGAAGGTTAGTGGGAGCGCACTGACAATGAATGTCTTATAATTTGATGATGTATTGTTTCTTAGCAATAACATTCCCATGATATAATCGGTGAAAGCTTGGCTTTCATTAAAATTCTCCATGGTATACCTGGGAGAAGCAGGCTTTATTCTAGGAATAAAGATCTACTGGGATATATCTAGAAAGCTGCTGACAACCCTCCCAAAGATCGTACATTTTTGAAATGTATGTGACTTGATGTCTCATATACTTTGAGCATATGTAGACGCAATAAGGTCAATCCAGGTGATGGTCACTGGATTAATGTAAAGAACATCCTTGAGTATCTTGGACGAACTAAGGATGCTTTCTGGAAATATAGGGAAAGAAGAACTTGAGGTAACTAGGTTCACCGCTGCAAGTTTCCAAACCGACAAAGACGACTTAAGTCGCAATAAAGGTACATATTTAGTTTGAATAACGGAACAGTGAGCTGGAAATTTTCCAAACAAGATACTGTTTTCGAATAAATAACAAAAGCGGAACATTGTTGCAGCTGAGGCAACAAAAGAAACAATTTTGGATATATATAATCCTAATTGGATTAGGTATAGTTCTGTTAGTAGCTGAGCTGGGCTACAGCACAGGCTAAAGAATTACGGTCTCATCAACGATCCAAGTATATACTTCGAATATTTCATCTGATTCGTCGGATCATACATCATGATGATCGAATAAAACGCATCAGATGATAACATTGTAAATCCGCTGACGAAAGCTGTTTCTCAGCAGAAGTTTGAGCGACCCGTACATAGTTCAGGTGTAGGACACTTGAGTGATTGGCTATAGGCCAAGTGGGAGATTGTTGGACAATTATGACCCATAACATCACTATTTGTACAGAACATGGTGTTGTTGTACAAATAAACTATGTGACAAAGAAAATTGCTCTTTTATCATTTGTAATTGGATTACCGGGATATATAAATGATAAAAGTCCATATGATTAGTAACGGATTAATAAGATATGAGATAGTATTAATCCACATAAGGTTTAATCATTAAATATCTCTAGTCGTAGTATTATCAAGACTGGACATCGATAATGCGTAATAGACTAGTATTACACTTGTGCGTGTTATGGAAGCATAACGACATAGTTCTCATATATTTGGGTATTGGATACTCATGCAAGTGTAATAGGAGGTTCTGTTTACCGATGGTACGGAAACAGCTTCGCTCTGGATAGACCCCTCGGAATCCCATTGGTAGTATGACTATGTGTCTATAGGAATCTGAATCAGGGTAGGTGTATTTGGTCTTAACCTGAGACTTGCATCGCTAATACTTGCGACAATCAGTATACTTTGGTTTTGGTCGTCCGGGGCTTTAACAGGTTCTGTGTACGCCTCTTCTGGTTATACTGAAAATCGTAGTGCATTGGGTGTGATGTCAAGATGGAAGTATCACTCCAGTCATATGGAGATGATGATCACGCAGGATACGGAACTAGTACTCTTAAGTACTGCAGTCATCAGGATAATATGACTAGGTCATGATTATCCGATTAAAGAGACTAGTTACCAGAGATCTGATATATGCTTCGTACGGGGCAAACACAATTCCTGCCCTAGGCCTAACATGTGATATCGATACTGGATCGCAATACGCAATACTACGTATACTACGCCAGACAAAGATTATATATTCCTTAAAGAATATTTCTGGAGAATTGGGTAGGCACGACGCTTTGCTAGAAGCCAACCATGTCTTGTAAATCGGTAGGAACGTGGTACTGGGTACGCACGTGTTCGGATAGTCCGACAACCGGATTTACTGCCAACATATCCAGGGATCTCATGGGTCACTTCCCGAAGATTCACCGATGACGTATGACTCGAACAGAATTAATCTGGGATTATGAGAGAGAGAAAAAAATTAATCTAGGATTAATTACGGAGAGAATTTATCTTGGATAAAATTCAATTAGAAGAGAGAGAACGATTAATTTGGAATTAATCGATTAAAATAATATATTCGATATATTAAATGAAATTAGATTTCATAACGGAATTAAAATTGGATTTTAATTCGGGCGAACGAATTAATTTAAAATTAATTCGCGAGCGACTTTAATAGTAATTTTGCTAGGCATAATTATTTAATTAAATTTGATTTAATTAAGTCGCAACGGAAAATTCATTATTTCGGAATTAACGAACCCGAGCCCGGAATGTGTTTGCGGGCCCACTCGGATTTTGAATCAAAGTGGGGCCCAAAAGTCACATCACCTAGTCTATCTCATCACCTTTTGGTTGATGGAAGTAGTTAGTTGTTGGTGGCTTGTTCAACACACAAGTTTGAAAGCTTGAGTGACATTTACCAAATATTGTATTTGGTATATGACTTTTATTTTTGGAAAATAATTTCACTCAACACACTTCACTCACTTCTCCTCTCTCCTTCACCGAAAATCACTCTCTTTTACTCTCATTGCCGAGAGTTACAAGAAAAAAAAAAGGAAATAGTTTTGTTGTAAAAATTCACCCTAAGCTAGCACTTAAAGAGTCATCCAAGGTGATAGGGAACCTTCCTAGAGTTTGGAATTCTTATTTCACCAAGCTTGGAGCTCAACAATCATCAAAGTGGAGCTTGGAGCACTTCTCAAAGGTTGGAAAATTTTTGAAATCCTACATCCTCATTGCCGATCAATGTGAGTACTTTTTCCGCAACTTACTTTGATTATTCACACAAATTTTATGCTTATTAGATCCTTGGCTAGTTCTTAGAGAACCCAACATGATGCGGAGCTCTCGGACTTTGAGAATCGTGCGTGCAAGCCTGCGAGATTTGGAGCTCACGCACTTGAATGTTACAACGTGAGAGAAAGGCACTTGCGCGTCGTAATACGCGCATAAGGTGCGTCACAACGCCCGCATATCGAACCTTTCTTCTTCATTTTAGAGTTTTCAGACTCCAATTTGTCCCAGATTTTTTCCTACTGACTCATAATTAAATATAGTATTTAATTTAAATGAAATGTTTAACATAGCGTTACATGTTCATGAGTTTTAAATTTTGAAATTATATATTCACCAAATCCGCCAATCTGAGATCGCTTCTACTACACGGGGCACCGATCCAACCCTAGTGGATCTAGATCCGACCCAACAAAATGGTATCATAGTAGGTCTTAACCAGTCAATATATATTAAAATCATGCTTGCATGTTTGACATGTGTTTGAATTTATGTTTTAATTTAACTAAGCATGAGTCATATTTGATATGTAATGCATGGTTTTAAGTTTAAAATATTTCTTTGACATTTGCATGTTATTTAATGACTTAAGTCATAA
>SKCR01006499.1:0-24958 GCA_019454045.1 Zanthoxylum bungeanum
CATATCATTCTCAGTCCAGGTACTAATCATAGGGACCTCTCTTCATTTATATATCTATGGTGATCTAATCACAAATGATGAGAGTGCAATTTCCTTATTACATAGTTAATTTGCTACAACAACAACAATGATCTGTGCAAATAGTGACGCTATGGGTCATATTATCCAACACAAGGCTTGGCCAAAGGCTTCTGGTGTGAAAAAGGGCAAAGGCAAAATCATTATGATCTTCTGGGAAGACAAAGGACATATCCCATATGTCTGCCTTAATTGTGGCCAAACGGGGACACGAAAGCGTGACTGCCGTGTGAAAAGGCAGACATGAAGGAAGGTTGAAGACGGGCAAGGCTCTGACTTCAAATATGTTTGTCATAAACATGTTCACTACTAGTATTAAAATTGGATTTTAGATACTGAGTGTGGTACATAAATATGTACTGATGTGCAGAATCTTCTATGATAAGGATACTGACTTCAATTGAGATTAATCTGAAAATCGGAAAAAAGATGAAAATCGTTGTTTTAACCGTAGTAGAAACCAAACATTAGGAACTACCCTTGGGTGTGTACTTAAATTAGGAAACTATTACAATGTAACTAGTTTGACTAGAAACATTATCTCTATATCAGGGTTTAACCGTTGCGGGTGTACCTTTATATTCTAGAACACTAAAGTGTTTTTATTTTATAAAGATGATTTTGAGATAAACACATTATATGTGAATAACATCATTAATATTTTGAATATAAATAAATCTCATACATATAACATGACAAACAAATAGCTCAAAACTGAATTAATCAGTTGAGACTTATAAGTGGCATTGTTGTCTGGGACACAATTTAACAAGACTCGTATATCCACACTTTCGAAGAGTGGGTACTAGGACAATTTGATTCCAATCAAATAAAGTCTACGAATCTGGTTTATTGGGCAAAGTGTCTAAAACACTATTTACTTAGTAAAAGTGCTAGTGCCACCGATCTGTTAGCCCTTGTTCATAGTGACGTAGGTGGGCCCATATCTAGCTAGGCTAGAGGTGGATATGAATATTTCGTGACCTTTACGGATGTGCCATCGCGTTATGGTTATGTGTTTCTTATGAAACACAAATCGGAAAATTTTACAGTTTCGACACGAAGTAGACAGACAGATCGGCTAAAGTATTAAACCATCAAGGTTAGACCATGATGAAAATACTTAAGTAATAAGTTTCTTGTATACTTGAAAGACTATAGTATTCTTTCAATGAGGACTCCTCCCGGAACATGTCAGTTTGACGGTGTGTCTAAACGGAGAAACCGAATTTTGTTGGACATGATAAGGTTAATCATGAGTCACTCTGAGCTACCATTTCCTTCAACGGATAAGCTTTAAACAGTGCAAAACTTATTTTGAATAAGGTTCCATGAAAATCTGTTAGACAGAATTCATATTAGATATGAACAGGAAGAAACATCGGGTTTTCTCATTCCTGAAGATTTGGGAATGCTAGGCATATGTTTGGATGATACCAAACTAAAACCCAAATCGGATAAGTGCCTAATAATGGTTCTCCTAGGGAAAACAAAGTATATTACTTATACAACTCACAAGAGAACAATGTAATTGTTGCTCGCCATACGGTTTTCCTGAGAGGAACACCTATATGCAGTGGTAAGTGGGAGGAAAGTAAAACTCGATGAAAAGCGGAGTAATATTATTCCAAGCATCGATTCCATAATGGAACAAATATAGTTCATCAAGGATGTAACTATACCAGTAATCCTCGAATACACAAGAACCACGTAAGTCGGAGAGAGTCAGAAAGCAACCTAGGGTATGGGTTTCTGATCTCACCTCATAAAGATGTCAATCTTATTGAGGAATACGAACTGACTACGTATGAGGAAGTGATACAAGGTATCGACTCCCTATTTTGGAAAAGTGCCATGATATCCGAAATGGATTCCATGTATACCAACTAAGTCTCGATACTAGTTAATGTACCGCAAGACATTGTGCCTATTGGTACTATAAGTCTTCAATGAAGACATACGTTGATGGCAACATACAAACGTACTAAGCTAGGCTTGTAGCGAAAAAGGTATCATTATCAACATTGTGTCGATTACGACGAACCTTTTACATGTTGCCATTGGTAAATCCATTTAAATAATGCTTGCTGATGCTGCATGTTTCATTCATGAAATATGACAGCTGAATGCCAAAACCGCTTTCCTTAACGGAAATCTTTTGTAGGATGTTTACAACATCCTGACGGTTTTGTTGTACCAAAACAAGTAAACAAGGTTTGCAGGTAATTCGATCCATAAATGGATTGAAGCAAGCATAATGTTCTTGGAATTATCGTTTTGATGTAATCATAATGGTGTATGATTTAATTCAAAATGAAAATAATTCTTGTGTATATAAGAGGGTTAGTGGGAGCTCACTGACAGTGAATGTCTTAAATAATGATGACATATCATTTCTTGGAAATGAAATTCCCATAAAACAATCGGTGAAAGCTTGGCTTTCGAGAAATTTCTCCGTAGAATTCTTGGGAGAAACAACCTTTATTCTAGGAATAAAGATCTACTGGGATATATTTAAAGTTGTCAATACTCTCTGAGAAATCATACATTGAAACATGTACACGACCTAGTGTCTCATACGCTTTGAGCATATGGAGTCACAATCAGGCCAATCCAAGTGATAGTCACTGGATTAAAGTAAAGAACATCATTTAGTATCTTAGACGAACTAATGATGCTGTCTTATACTATGGAGAATGAGAACTTGAAGTGACTGGGTTCATTGTTGCAAGTTTCCTAACCGATAAAAATGACTATAAGTCATAACAACGGTACTATAAAATTTGAATAACGGAACAGTGAGCTGAAATCTTCCAAGCAAGATATTGTTACCGAATTAAACAATAAGTGGATTATTGATGCAGCTTAGGCATCAATAGAAGCCATTTGGGTCGATAATAATCCTAATCAGATTAGGAATAGTTCTGCTAGCAGCTGAGCTAGGCTACAACGCAGGCTAAAGAATTAATGGTCTCATCAACGATCCAGATATATACTTCGATTATTCATCTGATCCGTTTGGATCATACATTGTGGCGATGTGATGATCGTAAAATCGCATACGCAGGCTAAAGAATTAATGGTCCTCATCAACGATCCAGATATATACTTCGATTATTCATCGATCCGTTTGGGATCATACATTGTTGCGATGTGATGATCGTATAATCGCATAAGATG
Organism: Zanthoxylum bungeanum; assembly: GCA_019454045.1. Classification (NCBI taxonomy): domain Eukaryota; kingdom Viridiplantae; phylum Streptophyta; class Magnoliopsida; order Sapindales; family Rutaceae; genus Zanthoxylum; species Zanthoxylum bungeanum. The sequence goes on from SKCR01006499.1 coordinate 3,259, forward strand.
ATAATCATGCAAATTCCGCTGACGAAAGTCTTTTCTCAGTAATTTGAGCGAATCGTACATAGTTCGGGTGTAAGACACTCGAGTGACTGCTATAGGCTAAATGGGGATTGTTGGACAGTTATGACCCAGCGTCACTATTTGTACAGATCATGGTGTTGTTGTACAAATTAACTATGTGACAAAGTAAATTGCTCTTTTATCATTTATGATTAGATCACCAGATGTATAAATGATGAAAGGTCATATGATTAGTTCTGATTGATAAGATATGAGACAGTATCAATCCACGAAGGTTTAATCATTAAATATCCCTAGTCGTAGTATTATCGAGATTGGACATCGATAATGCGGAATAGACTAGTATTACACTTGTGCGCGTTGTGAGGGCCATAACGGCATAATTCTCATATATATTGGGTATAGGATACTCATGCAAGTGTAGTAGGAGGTTATGTTTTACCGATGGTACGGAAAACAGCTTCGCTCTGGATAGACCCCTCAGAATTCCATTGGTAGCATTACTATGTGTCTATGGAAGTCCGAATCAGGGTATGTGTATTTGGTCTTAACCTGAGACTTGCACCGCTAATACTTGCGACAATCAATATACTTTGGTTTTGGTCGTCCAGGGCTTTAACAGGTTTTGTGTACGCCTCTTCTGGGTATATTGAGAATCGTAGTGTATTGGGTGTGATGTCGAGATGGAAGTATCACTCCAGTAATATTGGAGATGATGATCACGTAGGATACAGAACTTGTTCCCTTATATGCTGCAGCTATCGGGATATTATTACTAGGTTATGTTTATCCGATTATAGAGACTACTTACCAGAGATCTGATATGTGCTTCGTATGGGGCAGACACATCTCCAGCCCCAGGCCTAGCACGAGACATCCGATGCTGGATCTAAATACGCAATACTACGTATACTACGTCTGATATAGATCACATATTCCTCTAAGGATATTTTTGGAGAATTGGGTAGGCATGGCGCTTTGCTAGAAGCCACCTTGACTTGTAAATCGGTATAAACGTAGTACTAGGTACTTACGTGTTCGGATAGTCCGACGACCGAGATTTACTACCAACATATCCGGGGATCTCATGAGTCGCTTCCCGAATTCGCCGATGACGTATGACTCGCACTTTATTAATCTGGGATTAATTATTAAAGAGAGAAAACGATTAATTGGAATTAATCGATAAAATAATATATTCGATATATTATACGAAATTGGATTTCGACGCGAATTGAAATTAGATTTTTAATTCGGGCGAATGAGTTAATTAGAATTAATTCTTTAGCGACGTGAATAGTAATTTTGCTAGGTAAAGTTATTTAATTAAATTAGATTTAATTTCATCGCAATGGAAAATTCATTAATTTGGAATTAGCGAACCCGAGCCCGGAGTGTGTGCGAGTGCACTCGCATTGCGAATTTTAAATGCGCCTACAGTCACATCAAGCGCAAATCACTAGTCAATCGATTGATGTGTGTCTAGTCACTTTGAGTGATTTCACAACTTGTCACTTGATTGATGTGAATAGTTGATGGGAGTGGTTTAAGCTTTAAAGCCATTTGACTTTTTGGAAAAAGGAAAATGGTAAATGAATTTTGAAATCATAAAGTGTATTAGATACACATTTTAAACAAACAACCAACATTTTTTTCTCTCCTCCTCTCTCTCTCTACATCTCACGCCCAATGGGCTGAATTTATTCTCCAAAAACCTTCTGGTTTTACAGTGAATGGCAGTGAGAAAATAAGGGATTTTTGTGGCAAAACTTCCTAAGTGCTAGCACACAAAGAAGTCATCCTAAGGTGATAGGGAAACCCACTTGTGAGCTTGGAATCACCACCTAAGAGCTTGGAGCTTGGACCGAATTTGGAGACAAAAAACAGTGACTGCCGTGAGCCTTGGAGGATCTTCAAAGGGCTTAAAAAGTTTTGTTCTTCGACGCATCGCCTCAACCGATCGATGTAAGTATTCCGCAACTTCCTTTGATGTATTCATACTTGTTTCTTGCTTAAAATGATGTTTGGGACCTTAGAGAAACCCAACAGGCTCCTCGTTTCATTTCACACGCCCGAGCCCCCCACTAGATAGAAACTCTCGCAGAGTACTACAAGTAGGCGTTGGCGGATTTTCCGTTTCGTGCACATTTGTGCACGAAACGAGGAAAGAAGATTTAGATGAATAGTGACCCACGATGAATGTTTTGCTCTGATCGGAATTCCGTTGATTCCAGCACGTTCGTGGATCATTTAGAGTCCTTATATGCCCTCAAAATCTCAATGTGACTAGGACCTAGCCTGCTCGTAAAGCCCGGTAAGTAACTATTGGGATATATGCCTTAGAGTTTCTTATATTATAAAGGAAATTGATTATTTTTAATAATATAAATGCATTAATAATTTATCAAAGTTTTTATTTATATCACATATTGTCTAATTGTCTTGTTTACCTTGATTACTGTTGTATTTTTAGACTTAGTGTATGTTTGATGCACAAGAGGATTTAAGTCTAAAATTAGTAATCTAAATATTCAATAGAGAGCAAACAAAGAGGGTACTTTGTTTGTGTTTACTATCGCTGCGGTTCATTCTATATTTGTATGAAGACCTTGATCTGGGATCATTCATTGTAGTGATATGGGAAAAGAGGCACCTTGTATGATGAGATCATATAAGACTGGACTCGGATAAATATGAATTTTTTTAATATCCGTTAACAGAAGAACTTAATTTTATCTACTAGATGGTCATATATGGATTCGATCTTAATCCTTAGTGTACTACGAACTCCTACATGTCAGGCTATGTTCTTTGATTTACTATAGTGAGTTTGGTATTGCATTCCCGGCCAATAACTACGTATTTTGGGTATATGGTTTGGTGTGTAGCGGGGAATGTTTTACACATATAGGGAATTCACTCATTCTTACGAGAAGCACAAGAATATCTCTTTTAAGAATTGATTCAGGACTTGAAAAATTTGAGCGCTCTACTGTTCTATTAAGAATAGAAAGTTTTATATTCATAATTTTATGAATTAATTGGTCATTATAGAATCAATGGTGCTTAAGAGATAAAATATTTAGAGGGGTTTAACGGATTTATGACCCGACTCTATTTATGAAATATTCGTGAAAGGCTATATTCATATGTAATGATTATATCGATGGACACCGAAGTTGTTCGAATTTTATTTTCCATCTACGATAACGAGAATTCAACTTCGAGTTTTAGTGGAATAACGCAAAGTTAATAAATCATAATATTTAATTAAAAAGTTTAATTAATATTTTAGAATTATTAGAGCTCGGAACCGTAGGTCCATTTGGTCCCCGTGCTAGCTCGATTAACTATAGCAAACCTAATATAATTAGATTGTCTAATAATATACTCATATTATATTTACTATTATTAATGAGATTAAAAATATTTTTGTCACAAATGAAATTATGTTAATTAGTTAACTTAATATTTTCTAGAATTCATTGATTATGAGATAATCAAACCATGATTATGAGATAATCATGTTAGTAATAAATATGAATAATTACTATAAACATAATTGAAGGTAATTAAATTATTATTAGATAATGACTTTTATTTACCATGGAGACGAAGCCATATGACTTACCATGCTCTCCAACTTATTAGGTCTATTAGGTGGCATGTATACATATAATGGCTTTGTCATTAGCTAAACAATTCTTATGTTTTGGTGTGGCCTTGACATTAATGTTTTTGTCATTGCAAGAAAGCATTAGCTGTTTAATGACAAAGTCTTTGTCTTTGGCTTAATATTTCTTATGCTTTGGTATGTCATTCACATTAATGTGTTTGCCATTGCAAGAAAACATTAGATGCTTAATGAAAAAGTTTGCTGGCTTGTGTAAGAGAATATAATCTCTACCATCTCTCCTAACTTGCAAGAGTTAAATTCCATTCATTCACACAAGTGCAAAAGTAGAGAAAGAGACAGAGTCAAGCATTCACAATTGTTGTGAGAGTGTTTGAAAGAAAATTCAAAAATCCAAACACATTTGTGACATCTTCATTCTCTAAATTGTTTAGTTTGATTTTATATTTCTCTCTCTAAAAAGTTTAAAGTTCATCTTTGTGAGTGAAGCCCACACTTTGGTTTGTTGGTTTCAAGTATAGTTCGGAATATCGGGTGGTTGATCCAAGCGTTGGATTTCTAAGGAAACTCATCTACATCAAAAGAGTAAAATCCATTCTTCAAGAGTTTGATGATTTCGGCTACAACAAAGGGATAAGGCAAAGAAAATTTTAAAGGTTCATACTGGAGCCGGTGCCCACATTAGCAACTTCTGATTCGCTAAGGAAAGTCGTTTCCAACAATTGGCATCAAGAGCTTAAGGTTGAAAAGTGTTATTAACCCTTCTCATTTAACGTTTTTGGTTTTAATAATTTATATGAGATATAGATTATTAAAAAGCATGTTGTGATGATTAGGCATAATTAGATTCATGAGATGAATGGTTTTAATGTTCATATTATGAATGTTTACTTTTGATCCATGTGATGGATGTATTGCATTGATCGTTAATTTTTTCCGGCTTCTGTTTTAGTATTGGGAATGTAAGACCATAAGGTCATGTTCTTGCAAGTGTTTTAAGTTTATTTTCTTAGTAATAAGTCCATTATGTAACCTACTAGTAACTTAGAGGAGCCGATGCCGCGAAGGACTTATTACGAATAAATTCCATGAAGAACTCAACAACACACCATGAAGCATGATTTGAAGACCAATGGATGCCTTGGATTTATTGTACTAATTAGATTAGTATAGAAAAATAAGAGGTCGGTCAACACAATTTTTAATGTGTATGATTTTTAAAATTATTTCCCCTGGAAATAGAGGCGCGTCACGATGTGCACCTTTGCACATCGTGACACAGCACATTCGGAGCTGTTACACAGCTATTGGAATCAGTCATGTCAAAACACGAAGTATTCTGCATCGCGACACGCACTTGTCACGTCGCGACGTACATCAGTCTGCGTCGTGACGCGACCCATATTTGATGTGTTTTTGCTTACTGGTGTTGAGGGCATCGCAACACTCATTTTGGGCGTCGTGACGCCTAGCCTGGGTGAATATATGTGTTTTTAAATTATTTATTAACATTTCATATAGCTTAGGGTGCCTACTCTTACATTTTCATATGCCATAACATGTAGACATGCATGATATTCTTGTCATAAAATATGATTTTAATGTAATTTAATAGTTAAATAAGAATATAAGATACATGCAAACAGATTAATAAGATTAATTGGTTTAAAGGTTTAAAAATTGCGAATTGAAGTTTAAATACAAATGGACCTTATGTGTACATTATTTTCCTTGGTATATCGGATGGAAACCCACACGTAAATTCCACAGCCGATTTCAAATGGATGGTAATGTGGTCTGCATTCGGGATACAATACCACGTACCTTTGGAATAAATAATATGCTTTTATCAATTAAATGGTTTAATGACATTTGGTCTGTTCGTTGAATTCTAATTTTTAAAACTTATTAGTGGACTAGTAATTTAATAGTTGAATTGATTAGATCACTAAAGAAACTTGAATTAGTTTAATTAAGTTAAATGATTAGTAGAGACTAATCGGGATTAGTGAATAAAATTTTAATAGTTAAAATTGGTTAGAACATTAATAATCCACTAGTATTAATAAAGATATGTTTTTAGCTGAGCATAATCTTAATACATTAGAAACTAGTGTGATAGAAACCTTAAAACTTCAAAATAGTGAGTGGGAGAGGGGTATACCATAATATATCCCGTGATCTCCATTGGTGTCCAATAACGTGAGATTCAAAAGGCGCCTCGAGACATATTTGCTCTCATCCCCTACGGATGGTATCCATTTTGGGTCAATATCAGGTTGGATTCCGAGAGGATAGGGACTCTAGATGTATCTGGTGATTTGACCTATCCTACGGCTGTACTTCACTAGTTAAGTCCAAGAGTTCCGCCATTATTTCAATCAACTACCGTTATTTTGATCAAGGAATGATTAAGTTGTTAATCAAAGCTTATTTGATCAAAATAAAGGTAGATGATCAATATAGGAATACGAGTTATTTCAGATATATTAATCAATTGAGAATATCTCAGTCTATCATGCGAATACTTGACCTACCCTATGGCAGTACTTATTGGTGATGATAGATAATTGTGGCATAGTAATTCTTTTAGGTTTCTAATTTATTATACATTGATCATGCATCATGTTTAATTTTATGCCTAAATGTTTGATAATTTTAATATACGATGAATGAATATTGAATGCACGTTTATTATTTTTCAGCCAAGACATCTGTAATTATCTCAATTCTCAAACAACAAAAAAAATTAACCAGGGAAAATTATGTTACATGGAAATGTTAGACATTATGACCCATAGCGTCACTGTTTTGTAAATGATATTGTATTATTGTACAAAATTAACTATGTAATAATGAAATTGCCTTTTGCCGTTTTGTAATTTATTTACTTTGATATATTAATGGCAAAAGTCCGTATGATTAGTTCCGTATTGAGATGATATGAGACAGTATCAATATAAAAGGTTTAATCATTAAATATCCCTAGTCGGAGTATTATCGAGATCGGACATCGATAATACGGAATAGACTAGTATTGCATTTGTGCATGTTGTGAGGGCACAACGACATAGTTCTCATATATTTAAGTATAGGATACTTATGCAAGTGCGATAGAAGGTTGTGTTTTACCGATGGTACGGAAAACAGCTTCGCTCTGGATAGACCCCGCGGAATCCCATTGGTAGTATGTCTGCGTGTCTATGGGAGGCCGCATCAGGGTAGGTGTATATGGTCTTAACCTGAGACTTGCAACGCTAGTACTTGCGACAATCGGTAAACTTTAGTTTTGGTGGTTGGGGACTTTAACCGGTTCTGTGTTCACCACTTCTGGGTTTATCAGGAATCGTAGTGTACTGGGTGTGATGTCAAGATGGAAGTATCACTTCAGACATATGGAGTTGATGATCGCGCAGGACGCAGAACTAGTACTCTATAAAAGGTTGCAACCGTCGGGACAATAACTAGGTCAGGATTGTCCGATTTAAAGAGACTAGTTGTTTGATGTCCGATATATGTTTCGTACGGGGCAGACACACTTCCAGCCCCAGGCCTAACATGTGATCGTCCGATACTGGATCGATATACGCGATACTGCGGTATACTACGCTTGATAAAGATCTTATATTCCAGTAAGAATATTTCTGGAGAATTGGGTAGGCATGGCGCTTTGCTAGAAGCCAACCTTGTCTTGTGAATCGGTAAAGACGTAGTACGAGGTACGTACGTGTTTGGATTATCCAACGACCGTATTTACTGCCAACATATCTGGAGATCTCTTGGGTCGCTTCCTGAAGATTCACCTATGACGTTTGATTCGAACCTTATTAATCTTGGATTATTTGCGGAGAAACTTTATCTTGGATAAAATGCCTTATTAGGAGAGAGAGAGAGATCGATTAATTTGGAATTAATCGATAAAATAATATATTCGATATATTATTAAAAGAAATTAGATTTCGACGCGGAATTAAAATCGGATTTTAATTCGGGCAAACGAATTAATTTAGAATTAATTCATTAGCGAACTGAATAGTAATTTCGCAAGGCGTAATTATTTAATTCACGTCGCGACGGAAATTCGTTAATTCGGAATTAACGAAACCGAGCCCGAAAGTGCTTGCGGACACATTCGTATTTTGAATCGAGTGATATCCGCAAATCACATCGCGATATCTCATTACTTAATACGAATAGATGGTGGATGTATCTAGTCACCTTTGAGGGATGATACATTGTCTCTAATCTCAAAGTGTGGTAATGATGGCAAATGATGGATTTCATTTTGGAGGGAAAGCCATGCACGGTTTTGAAGGATTTTTTGCATTAAAAAATTCTTTTGGTATTAGATATCATATCACTTTTCATTTCCTTTGAGACTCACGATTTTGGCATGCAAAGGGAACAAAATTAAAAGTGAAACACTCTCCTCTTCTTTCTCTCTTGCTCACGCCGTGAGCTGCATAAACAAAGGCAGAAAATTGTTTTCTCATTCTCCATTTTTGCTAGCACAAGCAAGGAACAAAAGAGGTGATAGGGAAACGCATTTGGAGCTTGGAATACACAAAGCTTGGAGCTTCTCTCCATCTTCTTGCTTGGCCGAAACTTCATCCTTGGAGGCTCAAGGATCCTCATCTTCTTCACAAAGCTTTGTAAGTATGATTCCGCCATGCTTCAAGTTTAATATATTTCACTTATTGTATTTCATATGCTTAATCTTTCCTTGGGACAAATTATAGTAACCAACAATGGTATCATTGAGCTATGTTTAAGCATGAAATACATTAGTTAAAATTTGGATAAAATTGATTGAAGCATGTTCTTGTGAAATTTGATGAATGAGTATGCTTACATGTATATAGAATGATATTATATGGAATCAATTTTGAGAAAAATGCATTGGATGATTTTTCCCCCAAAAATTTAACCTTGGCCGAATGGGTATGAACATTGAATGTGTTGGAATTTTTTGTGTACAAGATCATTGGATGACTTAAAACGTATACGGGACGTAGATTAGTGATTCAATCGGATTGAAAAAAAAATCGACACAAAAATTCTCACTTGTCCGAATACTAATGGACATGAAAATGGACTTGATTTTTGTTCAAATTAATGTTGGACATATGTTTTGAACAATAGATGATTAAATTGGTATTTTGAAATATTTGGTTAATGTATTAATCTTGGTTTTACACTTTAATTAATTGATTTTAAAATTTGGAATATTGAAATTTAAATTAATGGGCTTAATTGTAAAATTGGGCTTGTAATATTATATTTGGGCATAATGGGCTTGGTTGTGCCAAGTAGATTTGGGCCAAAAGGATTGGATCCAATTTGGGCATAAATCACTCCATTAAGTCCAAATGTAGTATTATGGCTTTAAAGTTTAATTGGGCCTTATGGGCTTGAAATTGATTTTGTGGCATTTAAGGGTGATTCCTTATTTGGGCTTAGTAATTGGGTTTGACCCACATTGACCAAAGCCCAAGCCTTAATAAATCAATTGAAAGCCCATCAGACTTTAATTAAACGAACATGGGATGTTAGTTGGGCTTTGAGACCCAATTAGATTAGATTTAGAATCTAAGTCTTTAAAGCACATTAAAAGTGTAAACATTTAATTTGGAATTAAATAATTGAATTAGTATTGAATACGAATTAAATTAGATTTAATAAGTAGTTCGATATAATTCGCGAATTCGTACCTTATGTACTTATCTCAAACGAGTTGGACTCGCGCAAAATCAAAACCGTTGTTTGAACATTGGATGATCACTTTAACAAAGACTAATTAATTGGATTAGATTTGTTGTAAATGTTAGACATTATGACCCATAGCGTCACTATTTTGTAAATGATATTGTATTATTGTACAAAATTAACTATGTGATAATGAATTGCCTTTTGCCGTTTTGTAATTTATTTACTTTGATAAATAAATGGCGAAAGTCCATATGATTATTCCGTATTGAGATGATATGAGACAGTATCAATACATAAAGGTTTAAATCATTAAATATCCCTAGTCGGAGTATTATCGAGATCGGACATCGATAATGCGGAATAGACTAGTATTGCACTTGTGCATGTTGTGAGGGCACAACGGCATAGTTCTCATATATTTAAGTATAGGATACTTATGCAAGTGCGATAGGAGGTTGTGTTTTTTACCGATGGTACGGAAAACAGCTTCGCTCTGGATAGACCCCGCGGAATCCCATTGGTAGTATGTCTGCGTGTCTATGGGAGGCCGCATCAGGGTAGGTGTATATGGTCTTAACCTGAGACTTGCATCGCTAGTACTTGCGACAATAGGTAAACTTTGGTTTTGGTGGTTGGGGGACCTTAACTGGTTCTGTGTTCACCTCTTCTGGGTTTATCAGGAATCGTAGTGCACTGGGTGTGATGTCAAGATGGAAGTGTCACTTCAGACATATGGAGTTGATGATCACGCAGGATACAGAACTAGTGCTCTATAAAAGGTTGCAACCGTCGGGACAATATGACTAGGTCAGTATTGCCGATTTAAAGAGACTAGTTGCTTGATGTCCGATATATGTTTCGTATGGGGCAGACACATTTCCAGCCCCAGGCCTAACATGTGATCGTCCGATACTGGATCGATGTACGCAATACTACGGTATACTACGCTTGATATAGATCTAATATTCCAGTAAGAATATTTCTGGAGAATGGGTAGGAGGCATGGCGCTTTGCTAGAAGCCAACCTTGTCTTGTAAATCGGTAAAAACGTAGTACAAGGTACGTACGTGTTTGGATTATCCAACGACCGTATTTACTGCCAACATATCCGGAGATCTCTTGGGTCGCTTCCTGAAGATTCACCTATGATGTTTGATTCGAACTTTATTAATCTTGGATTAATAACGGAGAAACTTTATCTTGGATAAAATGCCTTATTAGGAGAGAGAGGAGATCGATTAATTTGGGATTAATCGATAAAATAATATATTCGATATATTATTAAACGAAATTAGATTTCGACGCGGAATTAAAATCGGATTTTAATTCGGGCAAACGAATTAATTTAGAATTAATTCATTAGCGAACTGAATAGTAATTTCGCAAGGCGTAATTATTTAATTCACGTTGCGACGGAAATTCGTTAATTCAGAATTAACGAAACCGAGCCCGAAAGTGTTTGCGGACACATTCGTATTTTGAATCGAGTGATATCCTCAAATCACATCGCGATATCTCATTACTTAATACGAATAGATAGTGAATGTATCTAGTCACCTTTAAGGGATGATGCATTGTCTCTAATCTCAAAGTATGGTAATGATAGCAAATGATGGATTCATTTTGGAGGGAAAGCCATGCACGGTTTTGGAAGGATTTTTTGCATTAAAAATTCTTTTGGTATTAGATATCACTTCACTTTCTTTTTTCTTTGATTATTCACGTTTTTTGGCATGCAAAGGAAAGAAAATCAAAAGTGAAACACTCTCCTCTCTTCCTCTCTTGCTCACGCGCCGTGAGCTGCACCAACAAGGCAGAAAATTGTTTTCTCATTCTCCATTTTTGCTAGCACAAGCAAGGAATCAAAGTAGGTGATAGGGAAACCACCTTGGAGCTTGGAATACACAAAGCTTGGAGCTTTCAACTCTTTTCTCCTCTTGGCCGAAACTTCAAGGATCTTGGAGCTTCAACCTTTGTTCATCTTTTCATCACAAAAGCTTCGTAAGTATGATTCCGCCATGCTTCAAGTTTATTATATATATTCATTGTTGTATTTCATAAGCTTAATCTTTCCTTGGGACTAATTATAGTAACCAACAATGGTATCATTGAGCTAGGTTTAAGCATGAAATATATTAGGTTAAAATTTGGGTAAAATTGATTGAAGCATGTTCTTGTGAAATTTGATGAATGAGTATGCTTACATGTATATAGAATGATATTATATGGAATCAATTTTGAGAAAAATGCATTGGATGATTTTTCCCCAAAAATGTAACCTTGGCCGAATGTGGAGGTGCTTCCATTGGATTGGATTTTTCATGCATGAGCTTATTGGATAACTTAAGCATGTTTAAATGTATGATATTTGATATAATACATGATTAATTTTGAGAAAAATGCATTGGATGATTTTTCCCCAAAATTGATGTCTTGGCCGAATGTGAGGCACTTCCATTAAGTTGAATTTTTGCATGCACAAGTTCATTGGATGATTTGAGTGTGCTTAAATGTTTGTAATATGAAGTGATACATGATCAATTTTGAGAAATTGTATTGGATATTTTTTCCCCAAAATTGATGCATTGGCCGAATGTGTAGGTCATTTGAAGATTTGGAATTTTTCATGCACAAGGTTATTGGATAACTTAAGCATGATTAAATGTATGATATTTGATGTAATACATGTTCAATTTTGAGAAAAATACATTGGATTTTTTTCCCTAAAGTTGATGCTTGACCAAAATTGAGGTCTTTTCACTATTATTGAATTTTTGCTTTCAAGTTCATTGGATGACCTAAAATCTATATGTATGTTAGATTAGTAATTCAATTGGATTGAAAACATATCGAACCGCAAAAATCTCTCTTGGCCGAATACAACATGACATGTTAAAGGACTTAATTTTTGTTCAAATAATGTTAGACAAGTGTTTTGAACAATTGATGAATAATAAATTAAATTAGTATTTTTGAAATATTTGATTTAATGAATTAATCATGCTATTACACTTTAATCAATTGAATTTTAAAATTTGGAATATTAAAATTTAATTAATGGGCTTTTATGTTTAATTGGGCCTTATGGGCTTGAAATTGATTTTGTGGCACTTAAGGGTGATTCCTTATTTGGGCTTGGTAATTGGGTTTGACCCACATTGACCAAAGCCCAAGCCTTAATAAATCAATTGAAAGCCCATCGGACTTTGATTAAACAAACATTGGATGTTAGTTGGGCTTTGAGACCCAATTAGATTAGATTTAGAATCTAAGTCTTTAAAGCACATTAAAAGTGTAAACATTTAATTTGGAATTAAATAATTGAATTAGTATTGAATACGAATTAAATTAGATTTAATAAGTAGTTCGATATAATTCGTAAATTCGTACCTTATGTACTTATTCTCAAACGAGTTCGACTCGCGCAAAATCAAAACCGTTGTTTGAATATTGGATGATCATTTAAACAAAGACTAATTAATTGGATTAGATTGGTTGTAAAAGCATGTCTTGTTTGAATATATATGTATGTGATGAATGAATAGTGTATATCGGATGGATATTAGAAGGGAAAGGGTAATTTTAGAAATTATTGTAAATTTAGAATTTATAAATTGGACCTGCGTGTCCAGCCTTATCTCTTTTATCTCTTTGTATTCTCTTCTCACCTGATTCCCCTCAATGCAAATGAGGTTCTCTTATTGTATTATGTAATTGGGTAGTAGTAGAATAGTGCTAGCGGGAAGAGGAAAATGAGTGATTTGTTCTAGGACCAAGTTGTGTTTTATATCCATCCGTATATCACTATTAATTTACTTTACGCGCTTTATGATGTTTTAGAAGCATGCTTAAGGGTGTATGTTGATGAGACCTAACAAAGATAATAAATTGGTTGCCAATTACGCAAAAATCCCTCAATCTATATTAAGCGATTATCCTTCCATTGAATGATTCTTGTTCAAGATCCGATTGGCATTGGTTTGTTGGCCAAAGTCAAGACCTTGTCAATTAGGATGTACTTGAATCATGAGAGTTTTGTTCCACATCGGTGTCTTGTCCAAGTTGTGATTTGTTGGCCAAAGTCAAGATCACTTCTTGTCCAACGACATTGATTACGAAACTATCCTTGTCAATGGGTCCCGCTTAACTGGAATCATTAGGTTTGTTGTGCCAAAGCCAAGGCCTAGATGATTCGGAGGATATGGTTAGAAAATGTATTAGATACATTGGCATACGCAATATGTTTAGGACTTGGATGTCCACCTAACCGGATCTAGGAATTGGATTGGATCCAATTGATCTGTGAGATCTACCTAGTTAACTACACCATACAGCTTGTTGGCCAAAGTCAAGGTTGTGTGTTATTTAACGGGATCCTAGCCCACTAGGAAATAGGATTTCCCGAGTTCTCACAGAGGGTTAGAGACTTGATGAAAATAGTGGGAGGCTAGTATGTGAATTTGCAATTTCATTCAGATACTTTTCCTTACGCGTTCTTCAAAATTATTTCGTCTATTTATTATAATTAGTTGGACTAATACATTGTTATTTTTTTGTAACAGTTTGACTGTACCCACTTTATCGTTAACTAGATAGTTAGACTATCGTAGTTAAGATGGCAGGCAAAGGAAATGTCCGAGATATCATCATGGGTGATAATGTCTTTAAGGGCACAAACTTTGCTGACTGGGAAATGAACCTGAGGATAGTCCTTGGGGCTGAGAGGATGCTGTACACTATACAGATACCTCTCCCACCTAAGCCCACTGACCCACTTGAGCTGGAGTTATGGAAAACTCACAGCAGTGATTGTGACACAGCTCAGGCTATTATGTTAGCTTCGATGACTCAGCACTTTCGTCGCCAAAATAGGGACTTGGATCCTTATAATATGATGGCTAGACTGCGAGATCTCCACCACTCCAATAAACGGATGGGGAGATATGAGTTGGTGAAGAAACTCTTCCGCGCCCGAATGACTGAAGGCGCATCAGTTGAGGCCCACGGGGCTCAAATGATCGCCGATATTGATGAGTTGGCCAATATGGGAATAGTCTTGGAGGCTGAGCTGACCATAGATATGATCTTACAGTCACTTCCTGATACTTGGAAACAAATCATAATCAACTACAAGTTGATGGATACGGATGACACTCTTGGAGAATTGTTATCCATTTTGAAGGAGTCTGAAAAGAACTCCAAAAAGGGGGCAAGCGCGAGGCGCACTTTGCATCGACCTCTCAGAGGCCAAAGGCTTGGCCCAAAGCTACTAGAGGGGTGATGAAGAAGAAACATAAGAAAAAAGGGTAAGGCAAGTTGACAAAAGCTTCTGGGAAGCCTAGGGACAACGTCTCAAGATGTCTGCCTCAACTGCGGCAAGAAGGGTCACTGGAAACGTGACTGCCGAATGGGCAAGGGACACAAGGAGGATATCAAGGCAGACAAGGCACCAGCCTCTGGTATGTTTGTTATTGAAATAAATATGACTACTTCTAGTCTTAAAAATTGGATTTTTGATTCTGGTTGTGCTGCTCATATTTGTACTGATTTGCAGGATCTGCAGAATAGCAGGATGCTGGCTTCAGGGGAGGTTGACCTACGAGTCGGAAACGGAACACCAGTTGCTGTTTTGGCTGTAGGGACTTTTGTTTTGGAACTGCCCTCAGGGCATGTACTTAAACTTTTGAACTGTTATTATATACCTAGTTTAACTAGGAATATTATATCTGTATCTTTGTTAACCCAGCATGGGTACACTTTTGTATTTAGAAACACTGGGTGTTATTTATATAAAAATGATGCAGAAATTTGCACTGTTGTTGCAAATAATGGTCTTTATATTTTGAATGTAAATGAATCTCCTAAACACAAAATGACAAACAAAAGGCTCAAAAGGAGTAATATAAAAGATGAAGCTTACATGTGGCATTGTCGTCTAGGACACATTAACAAGACTCGCATATCCACACTTTCGAAGAGTGGGTACTTGGACGGATTTGATCCTAATTCATATGATGTCTGCGAATCTTGTCTTTTAGGCAAAATGCCTAAATCACCTTTTAGCGGTAAAGGTAAACGTGCCACAGAACTGTTAGCCCTCGTTCACAGTGGTAAGTGGGAGGAAAGTAGAGCTCGATGAAAATCGTAGTGATACTGTTCCTGGCAATGAATCAACAACGGAACATGAACAGACCATCCAGGATGAGTCTGTACCACAATCTTCATATACACAAGGACCGCGTAGGTCGGAGAGAGTCAGGACAGTACCTGAGAGGTATGGGTACCTGATCTCGCCTCATGTAGATATTAATCTTATTGAGGATAATGAACCGTCTACGTATGTGGAAGCAATACAGGATATTGATTCCGCTTTATGGCAAGAAGCCATGAAGTCCGAGATGGATTCCATGTATGCCAACCAAGTTTGGACACTGGTTGATGCACCAGAAGGTGTAAAGCCTATTGGATGTAGATGGATCTTCAAGAAGAAGACCGACATGGATGGCAACGTGCAAACATACAAAGCTAGGCTTGTAGCAAAGGGGTATCGTCAACAATATGGTGTTGATTATGACGAAACTTTCTCACCCGTTGCCATGATTAAATCCATTCGGATAATGCTTGCAATAGCTGCATATTTCGATTACGAGATATGGCAGATGGACGTTAAAACCGCTTTCCTTAACGGAAACCTTTTGGAGGATGTTTATATGCAACAGCCTGACGGTTTTATCGTACCAAGACTTGCAAACAAGGTTTGTAAGTTAAATCGATCCATTTATGGATTGAAGCAAGCATCACGGTCATGGAATCAGCGTTTTGATGAGATCATAAAAGAATATGATTTCGTACAAAACGATGATGACCCTTGTGTATACAAGAAGGTTAGTGGGAGAGCCTGACTTTTATTGTCCTTTATGTCGACGATGTATTGCTTATAGGCAATGACATTCCCATGCTAACGTCGGTGAAAGCTTGGCTTTCATTAAAATTCTCCATGAAAGATCTGGGAGAAGCAGCCTTTATTCTGGGAATAAAGATCTACCGGGATAGATCTAGAAAGCTGCTTGGACTCTCCCAGAGTACATATATTGACAAAGTGTTGAAGCGATTCAGCATGGATCAATCCAAGAAGGGATTGATGCAAATGTTTGTGGTACCTCTCTGTCTAAGGACATGTGTCCTAAGACTCAAGAAGAGAGAGATAACATGTGTCGGATACCGTTCGCCTCGGCAATCGGATCGATCATGTATGCCATGATATGTACGCGACCTGATGTGTCATATGCTTTGAGCATGTGCAGTCGCTATCAGGCCGATCCAGGTGAAGGTCACTGGATGGCAGTTAAGAATATCCTTAAGTATCTTAGACGAACTAAGGATGTTTTCTTAATTTACGGAGAAGGAGAACTTGTGGTATCTGGGAATGCCGATGCAAGTTTCCAACCGACAAGGACGACTTCAAGTCGCAA
Organism: Zanthoxylum bungeanum; assembly: GCA_019454045.1. Lineage (NCBI taxonomy): Eukaryota > Viridiplantae > Streptophyta > Magnoliopsida > Sapindales > Rutaceae > Zanthoxylum > Zanthoxylum bungeanum. The sequence continues at coordinate 20,092 of SKCR01006499.1, forward strand.
TCCGGGTACATTTTTTGTCTGAATAACGGAGCAGTGAGCTGGAAATCTTCCAAGCAAGATACTATTGCCGATTCAACGACAGAAGCGGAGTATATTGCTGCGTCGGAAGCAGCAAATGAGGCAGTTTGGATCCGAAAGTTCCTAATCGGATTAGGAGTAGTTTCGTTAGCAGCTGAGCCCGTTCCATTGTATTGTGACAATAACGGGGCTATAGCACAAGCTAAGGAACCAAGGTCTCATCAACGATCCAAGCATGTTTCTTCGGCGCTACCATCTGATTCGGGAGATTATACATCGTGGCGATGTAAAGGTCGAGAAGGTCGCATCAGATAACAACATTGCAGATCCGCTGACGAAGGCTGTTTATCCGTATGTTTTTTGAACGACATATACATAGTTCAGGTATTAGATGCTTGAGTGACTGGCTATAGGCCAAGTGGGAGATTGTTAGACATTATGACCCATAGCGTCACTGTTTTGTAAATGATATTGTATTATTGTACAAAATTAACTATGTAATAATGAATTTGCCTTTTGCCGTTTTGTAATTTATTTACTTTGATATATTAATGGCAAAAGTCCGTATGATTAGTTCTGTATTGAGATGATATGAGACAGTATCAATATAAAAGGTTTAATCATTAAATATCCCTAGTCAGAGTATTATCGAGATCGGACATCGATAATGCGGAATAGACTAGTATTGCATTTGTTCATGTTGTGAGGGCACAACGGCATAGTTCTCATATATTTAAGTATTGGATACTTATGCAAGTGCGATAGGAGGTTGTTGTTTTAACCGATGGTACGGAAAACAGCTTCGCTCTGGATAGACCCCGCAGAATCCCATTGGTAGTATATGTCGTGTGCTCTATGGGAGGCCGCATCAGGGTAGGTGTATTATGGTCTTAACCTGAGACTTGCATCGCTAAGTACTTGCGACAATCGGTAAACTTTGGTTTTGGTGGTTGGGGATTTTAAACCGGTTCTGTGTTCACCACTACTGGGTTTATCAGGAATCGTAGTGTACTGGGTGTGATGTCAAGATGGAAGTAATCACTTCAGACATATGGAGTTGATGATTCGCGCAGCGTCATAACTATACTCTATAAAAGGTGTGCAACCGTCGGGACAATATAACTAGGTCAGGATTGTCCGATTTAAAGAGAACTAGTTGTTTGATGTCCGATATATGTTTCGTACGGGGCAGACACACTTCCAGCCCCAGGCCTAACATGTGATCGTCCGATACTGGATCGATATACGCGATACTGCGGTATACTACGCTTGATAAAGATCTTATATTCCAGTAAGAATATTCTGGTGAATTGGGTAGGCATGGCGCTTTGCTAGAAGCCAACCTTGTCTTGTGAATCGGTAAGGACGTAGTACGAGGTACGTACGTGTTTTGGATTATCCAACAACCGTATTTACTGCCAACATATCCGGAGATCTCTTGGGTCGCTTCCTGAGATTCACCTATGACGTTTGATTCGAACCTTATTAATCTTGGATTATTGCGGAGAAACTTTATCTTGGATAAAATTCCTTATTAGGAGAGAGAGAGAGATCGATTAATTTGGAATTAATCGATAAAATAATATATTCGATATATTATTAAACGAAATTAGATTCGACGCGGAATTAAAATCGGATTTTAATTCGGGCAAACGAATTAATTTAGAATTAATTCATTAGCGAACTGAATAGTAATTTCGCAAGGCGTAATTATTTAATTCACGTCGCGACGGAAATTCATTAATTCGGAATTAACGAAACCGAGCCCGAAAGTGCTTGCGGACACATTCGTATTTTGAATCGAGTGATATCCGCAAATCACATCGCGATATCTCATTACTTAATACGAATAGATGGTGGATGTATCTAGTCACCTTTGAGGGATGATACATTGCTCTAATCTCAAAGTGTGGTAATGATGGCAAATGATGGATTTCATTTTGAGGGAAAGCCATGCACGGTTTTGAAGGATTTTTTGCATTAAAAAATTCTTTTGGTATTAGATATCATATCACTTTTCATTTCCTTTAAAACTCACGGTTTTGGCATGCAAAGGGAACAAAATTAAAAGTGAAACACTCTCCTCTTCTTTCTCTCTTGCTCACGCCGTGACGTGCGCTGCATAAACAAAGCAGAAAATTGTTTCTCATTCTCCATTTTTGCTAGCACAAGCAAGGAACAAAAGAGGTGATAGGGAAACGCATTTGGAGCTTGGAATACACAAAGCTTGGAAGCTTCTATCCACTTCTTGCTTGGCCGAAACTTCATCCTTGGAGGCTCAAGGATCCTCATCTTTTCACACAAGCTTTGTAAGTATGATTCCGCCATGCTTCAAGTTTAATATATATTCACTTATTGTATTTATATGCTTACTCTTTCATTGGGACAAATTATAGTAAGTAACCACAGGAAAAGCGACATGAATGCTATTTTGTCTGTGAAGACCTTAAATTTATCCTAATGGGGGAATGTCCTTCTGATCCAACATCTAATGTTGGCAGAGTTGCACTTAGTCTCATAATAATGAATTAAGGCCGAATGAAAGCCCCAGCTATTTGATAGCATCCATGTCTGAGGTTCTTGTTGTACGACATCAGCCTATGGCGACAACATCATTGATTATGCAGTCCTGCAGAACATGTTTGGGCAGCATTCGGAGCGGGCACAACATTAAGCTATTGCCTCTATATTGACCGCTAAGAAGAAGGAATGTACATAAGTCCGAGACCATGTGTTAAAGATGATGTCTCATCTAAATATGGCAGAAACACATGGTTCACGTATCAATATGCAAAGCCAGTGACAATGATCATGGAAACACTGCCGAAAAGTTTCCTGCAGTTTTTAAAGCAAATATTCTATGAATAAGTTGACTTTTACATTAACTGAACTACTAAATGAGCTCACCAATTACGAGTCCATGATGATGGGTCCTCGTAGGTCCAATATGAGGGAAATGTTGCCGAATCTTCTAAATATTCAAAGAAAAAGAAGAAATGCAATTGGAAGGCAAATGCAAAGCCCATGAAGAAGACAAACAACAAAATCTCTAATAGTGCCAATGCCAAAGGAAAATATTTCCACTGTGAACAACAGTTGCATTGGAAAAGGAATTTTTCAAAATACCTAGCCGAGCTTAAGGAGAAAAAGAATGCAAGTAAATATGATTTACTTGTAATTGAGTCTCTTTTAGTGGCGGATGATAAATCTGCTTGGATTGTTGATTCTGGGGTAAATAACCATGTTTGTTGTTCTTTGGAGCTACTTGATTCATGGAAGGACCTTGCAGAAGGTAGCTTTACCATGAGAGTTGGGACAGAGGATGTTGTTTCAGCTAGAGCAGTGGGAGTTTCCAATTTGAATTTTAATAAAATTTATTTGTGTTTAAATGGTATGCTTTATATTCCTAGTTTTCGCAGGAATGATTTCTGTAACAAACTCATGAATGTGGTTTTTCTATTTCATTTGATAATAAATCAGTTATTATTAGTAGAAATGGATTAACAATTTGCACAGGAAACTCTTAGAATGATCTATATGTATTAAGGCCATTAACGCATGAATCACTGCTTATTACTGAAATGTTTAAGATTGAAAAATCTAAAACAAAACGGCAAAAGATTTCTCATGATGAAAAATATCTATGGCACCTTAGACTTGGTCACATTAACCTTGACCGGATAGATAGACTAATTAAGAAAGAAGTTTTAAATCAGTTAAAACTTGGTAATTTACCTGTCTACGAATCACGTTTAGAAAGCAAAATGACTAAGATACCTTTTACAGGAAAATGGATAAGAGCCAAAGAAACACTTGAGCTAATGCATTCAGACGTTTGCGGACCGATGAATGTAAAAGCCCGAGGTGGTTATGAATACTTCATCAATTTTATTGACGATTATTCTAGATATGGGTATGTTTACGTAATGCAACACATATCATATACCTTTGAAAAGTTCAAAGATTATCATGCTGAGGTTGAGAACCAATTAGGTAAAAGCATCAAAATTCTACGATCTGATCATAGAGGAGAATACCTTGATAGAGACTTCGAGGAATTCTTAGTTCAACAGGGAATTGTTTCACAACTCACAGCACCTGGAACATCACAAGAAAATAGTGTTGCAGAAAGGAGAAATCAGATCATACTAGACATGATGAGATCAATGTTTAGTTATAGCAATCTACCTAGTTCATTCTAGAAGTATGCATTATAAACAACAATGTATATCCTGAATACAGTTCCTTCTAAGTCTATTCCTAAGAATCCCTTAGAGTTGTGGAATGGTCGTAAAACTAGTTTGTGATATTTTTACATATGGGGGTGTCCTTCAGGATATGTTTAACGGTCATCCAATGGTCATTTCCTGGATTGGACTGATATTTACTTGTCACACTAACTGCGAAGCTGACATCAGACCTAGTACATAACATGACATACATGATGCTACCCAAACATAAAGCATAAGGCTGATTAGACATTATAATCTTCTCATCTTCTGTTTGCAGACATATCTTCTTTGAAAGATGAATGACATATCTGAACGATATATTTGTTGTTTTACAGTTACCAAAATTGTATCGTTCTAAGATCTTATTATGTACGTTGATTGGGATAACCCAATAAGCTTCTTTTCACTATCCCTATAGAGTTTTATACCCAAGATATAAGAAGCTTCTCCCAGGTCCTTCATGGAGAAATTCTTACAGAGATAAGCTTTGATGTCACGTATCATTCATATAGCATTCCCAATGATTAGGATGTCATCACGTACAGAGTTAAAAATACCACCATACTCCCACTAGCCTTCTGGTACACACAGGATTCTTCTGTATTCTTGAGAAATCA